>JAOBSW010000516.1:0-176714 GCA_026214975.1 Gentiana macrophylla | reverse complement strand
AGGAAGAGAGGAAAAAAGTTGACCATGATGATGATAAGAAGGCAGGCGATGAGAGACCATCTAGGTTTTAGGATCAGTCCATTCTACGTGATCTCATGGTGGCCATTAAGGTTTAAGTCACCCTTTCTTTCTCTGCTTGCTTTGGGAGAAGCGTAGCAAAGTACTGTTTTTTTTCTTTATGTTTCATTGATGGTGCTCTGGAGAGTATATACGCTAGTTTGTTCGTGGTTTTGCTACTTTTGTGAATTATGCTAGTATGAATAAGGTCGATTGTTGGGCCAGTATTAAATATTTCCACCGAAATAATGTCATATATACATGTATTATTTGAAGTTCGAGAATGCTTGATTTTATTACACTTATTTTCAGGTCATCCTAACTTTCATGGTAAGAAAGAAGAAATTAATTTTTTCTTACAGATTATAAAGATTATTTTTAGTCATAGAAACCAATGTTATCCTTACGAGATATTCTAATCTGAATTCTCATTGTTGTTGTACTATTTTAATTTGCTTACTTTAAAGACATTTTCTTACGGTAAACAGACCTTACATGAAGAATGTTTGTTCTACATATTTATGCATAAATGTAGTGGCATTGTCATATTTTTCTTTATCGACTTTAGGCGACCTCTTTGCACTAAATTTTGGTAACACAAAATACTTGATTGATTCATCGTTAATATTGATTTGTGGTGATTAGTGATTCTTTGTCATAAAAAAGGTACCATGTGATGAGCAAAGCAAGGAAGGTCCATCTTTTTTTTCACTATCACGAATGGTGAGTTGAATATCGAATGTATAATTTGATTATGTATTTTGAATTTCGATCTCATTATTGTGTACTTGATTAGGGGATAAGATGATCGAATGACATGGGAAAAGCTGTTGGTAGCAGTTGGAGAACATGAGATATCCAAGACAAGCTGGAATATAGGTAGTAGTAGTATGAACCATGTATAGCTTATAGCTCCATTTTGAGATAAATTAACCCCACAATTACATTTTGTATCACTGCGAATGACTTCTCGACAAATCTGAATGACCAAATTGGTTTCCATTATATATAGATTGAGAATGTAAGTGTTATATGATCAAGTTGTTCTCTGTCTGCAAGCATCACTTAAACACGCCTTTTTTGTTGGTTCCCTTGGTTCTTGGATTGGAGAAATGAAATCCAAGGTATGTGCAATTCCATGGGTCTTGACTTATTAGTTCTTCATTTTAAGTTATTATTTGTTTTAGCGGCGTATTTTCAAATAGTTTCATTTTTCTACAAGTCTCAATCCATTACAATGGGCAGCTTTTTTAATTATCGGCGGTGAATGATTACGCTCTTTCATTTTTCCTTTTAAGGAGGTAAAACCACTGGTTTTGAATTGCATTTAGGTCTATGTCTGTACTTTTTATTTTGTGAATATTTTTAGTAGTAATTGCTTGTTGAACTTGGACAAATTAGACAGAGTGTGACATAGTAGATTCTCAATAGTTGTTTGTGGTCAAGTTAATTAGTTGTTACATATTACCCGGCGATTACGAGTTTGTGAAAACTCGTCGGTACCGTGTCGCTTTTTTTGGTAGTCATGTTCACACATCATGTCAAAGAGAAAAGGAGCTCATTCATGCAATCTTGAAAAGATCGTAAGTTTTCCGATCTTCCTAATATCATCTGAGGTTTAATCTATTTTCTTAGAGTGCAGAATTGGCAATTTGGTTTCATTCATAATGCATGAATCTTATCTTTTTTTTTTAGAGTGCAAGCATTGGGAATTGAGTTTCATTCATAGCGCAAGAATCTTGTCTTAGTCGAGGAAGAAGATGATCTTGAAAAAAGTTGCGGCGAGGAATCACGAAAACAAAGTAGAATATAGCGATAAAGATTCTTGAGTTTGTTTTCTTATTAGAACTCTTTGTGCATGGTTTTATGGTAAAAATAAATATATATGCATTGGTGCAATGTTCCCCTCCCGGCTAGTCTTGTATTTGGTTCTTTTTGGCCTGAAACCTTAAACTTGCGATGTGAGAGAGGTCGAATGATATGTTACGTGACGATATATTTGGAGAATATTTGAGCGAGTTCTATGTTTTGTAATTGCGTGTTTTAATTGACTTAAGGTGTAATTCCAACTTTCTTCATTTGAAACAGTTGTATTGGAAGCCTTTATTTATTTGTTTCTTAGTAGTGGATTGAATATGTCTTGGTGTTCCACTAAGTTATGTTTTAGTACTTGCGTTGTTGCTCTGAGCTGCGTTTTTACATCCTTAGTGCAGTACTTGTGTCCCTAAAGTGGTGCCTTACCTTATACCCCTTTCATATTCCAGGAGTTTTAGTGCACCGTGTTACCCTTTTTCAATAGCTTTTAGATGGAAAGTAGTAATTTGATTCTACATAGACTAAAGTTGGCATTTCCAAATATATAAACTTGTTTGATTTTATTTTCCTCTGGTTTTGATGCCTTGATATTAATCTGAGGATCATGGCTTCCATAAGGAGATTGAAAAGATTATGCGTGAACATAGGTATTGAAAAAAATACCCTCAACCATCTACATGTTTTATTCCTCGTAAACACGAAGCTTCATAATCTTTGGTGAAAGTGTATCTATTTTTCCTATTTTTGGAGATTACATTATAGTCTTTCTTCACTAATTATTGATGGAAGTTTGACTTTATGTAAAATATGTAAAGGTGGATGTTTGTATAGTACTTGTGAGTGTACATGTTCTTGATTGCAGTTGCTATTGGCAATTTGTTATTGAATCCTAATTTTGCATTTTGTTGTTATTGAATCTGATTAATGAGAGAGAAAATAATCTATAATGAGGGGATGTTTTTCTTTTATCAAATCGTAATTTAATAAGGGTAAATGAATCTACAATAAGGGGTTATTTACGTAATTAAATCCACGATTTGTGAGGGTAACTTACCTTATAATAAGGGTTTAGATTGTTATTAAAAATGATTTTTAATAACAGGAAAATACCATTATTAATGTCCAATATTATTAATAACAGGATTGAGTTTCCGTTATTGAATACAACTTTATCGGCGGAGCGGTAATAAGGAGGCCATAACAGAAATTTCCCATTATAAAAGGTTTTTATGAGGGGAAATGGACAATTAATGACGAAATACCCTTATTAATAGCCGATTTTCTTATAGTGAATTCACGGAGAATCCAACACCTGCAACACGAGGTTTGGGATTTTACTCATATGCTTTCATGAGTGGGATTCACCGAGAATCCATCACTCAACCCGACGAATGACAAAACCCGTGTTCCTCGGTTTTACCCTAATTAGTTTCTAATTAATATCATGCAATTAATTAAAACTAATTGCGTGTTTGTATACATGCCTAACTAATTCCTCGAATTAATTTCTACATGTATGCATATGAGTGGAATTCATGATATGATGCATGTCATGGCAATTTTCGATTCTACACATACAATCTAAACATGTATTCTAGTGCGGAAAATAAACACTTTGAGATGGGCCGTTAAGCGCTTCCGTATCTAACCTATTAGAAAATAAATAACCACACACTAACTAGCGGGTTTACTACTTTCTAACATAATCTGCAATTGTTCAAATTCTTCGAGGATCGGAAACCAAACGGACTCGGATCGGGATGAAAACTCTCCGGATCTGTTCTTCACTCCTCTGGCTTTAATATGAGCGGTTGGATCGGAGTTTTGACTTGTCAATTTTCGCGATAAACGCCTAACTTCTTTGCTTTGCATCTGTGCTCTGACGGCGGCATCGATGACCCCGGGCGCCGATTGGGAATCGAGATGAAACCCGATCGACTTGAAAATTTTATGGCATGTCAATAACTCCACGTTTATTAATTTGACCGGTCGGATTTGCTTTTCAACGGTCTAAACTCTTCCGTAGAAATTCGAGGAAGTCACGGCTAGGGTTTACGTGAATTCTGCGTTTTCTGTTACACCAGCCACTTTATTGCAACGAACGGATATTGAGACGAACTCCGATCGACCCCAAATTTGGATGGCTTGTTGTTCAACTTCTAATATTAATTATGACCGGAGGGATTGTTGTTTCAACTGCTCAATCAACGGGAAAAACGAAAATACCAAACAGCAACAAGACATATCTACTTCTAGGAAATTAATATTGCAACAAAGTATAAATTACATAATTTCCTATACTCATATGAACGAATTTTCTTCGTTTATATGAGTTTACAATAGATCTAACGAATTAAACAGTATTGCCAACCCCAATCCATCTCTTCAACCACAACAACCAATCATTATCTATGCATATAAAAAGTTAAAATTTATCTACATTCAATTTCACTCCTTTAAATCGTTTATTTATGATCATAACTACATAAATTGTGGAACACACTCTGCTACCACATGAAGGATGTAGAGCTCGATCTAAACGAGTTATATCTACGCCGCAGCGGAGATGGATCACGATTCATATATTATAACACATAAACACAGGATTTAATTACTACAAGGGGTTAAGAAAATCATACCAATAGTAAGGAAGAGAAGCTTTAATCTTAGGATGAGAAGCCTTGATCTTCCAATGTGTTCTCCAAGCGGTGGTTGGTGGACACCCTTCTTGATATGAGAACTTCCGTGATATACAACACCAAGAAAAAACTTGTAGTTTTCTTCCTTACAAAACCTAAGACAAGAAAACTAGTTTTTCTCTCTTTTTAATAATGATGGCGAAAATTCTTAAGTGTTTTACACTTGGAATAACTCTCTTTATATAGGATAGTAAATCCTTTGTCTCCAAGTTTTAATTAATTAAATAATTAATTAATTAAATTAAATAAAAAAATATTTTCCTTAATGAATAATTGTGACATGAATTAATTAATTAAATTAAATAAAAAAATATTTTCCTTAATGAATAATTGTGACATGTCATTGACCAATAGGAAATCAAATAACAAGTCATCGAACCAATCATATAACAAGAATATCTTTTATTTTCCATAACACAAGAAAATTAATTCTTGTGCTAATTAAGACCATAATGGCGCCACCCTTAGGGTTTAAAAGCCCACAGAAAATGTCTTTTATGTGTATTATATTATTTAGCCCAACTAAATAATATCCATGCATATCAATTAATTGACCCTACCAATTAATTATTTCTGAGGCCCAAATAAACAAGAATATTAGCCCGAATTACAGAAGCCCCATTGGGGACCATGGACCTATAACCAGTAACTCCAATAATTAAATATATTATTCATCGAACCGAATAAATATATTAAATTATTAATTCCGGGATTACGCCACCATAAACCCGAAACTGAACTCAACAAATTATAGATATATACTTATACTCAACCTATAGTGTGAATAAGCGTCCATTGATATAATCACTACATATGGATTAACCCTCCATAGACTGTGCACTCTGTGTGGGATGTCTCCGTAAACCCGACACAGAATGTCTTATCCTTATTTACCATTAACCCCCTGATGACCAATTAGTACACATATCTGACTAGTAGCTAATTAGTCAAATGTGAACTCCCGGGATCGATCACTTTTTGTGGCTAACAAATAAGGGGTGTCTCTCTACTTCTCACGAGGAAGGAATGGATTCCATGTCTATGAAAATCGAAACTAGTCACTCATCGGGGATAGTGCCAGCGAGAAGTGGCTTGGAACACATATTCAAGTGAACCGTAACTAACACATCAAACACTACCCGAGACAAGCGACACCGTATGATCACCTCGAGATTAAGGTTGATCCATATATGATCATCTAATGATTTAATAAGATTCCACGATTACGGAATTATATCGAAATTCAGATTAAATCGGTCCATCTATATGAATGCCATCATATATAAATGCCCCAGCGTAGTACCTCACCGATAGTCCGTTTAAAGACTATCACACCTAAGGTGTTAGGGGCGCATTATTGGTGTTTTAATCAAGAGACCACTAAACTCTTATTAAGTTTACCACGGACTAACAGTTTAAGCATATCTCAACTAACTCAATCCTCACGTGTAATCCATACACTAAGTTAAGTGGTTACATAAAGATATACTTAGGGTTTGCAAAGATGCATTACTTTACAAGCACAAAGCAAGTAATAAGGTGAGATAAATTACATCATTCATTATTAAAAACGATTACACAAATTGTAGTAGAGTATACTCAAACCGAGGGTTTAAAACCTTTTCTATATAATTGTTGTAGAGTTTATTCAAAAGCGAGGGTTTACAACGATTTGTATATAATTGTAGTAGAGTAAACTCTAAATGGGGGTTTAAAATTATATAGTGGAGTTTACTCAAATCAAGGGTTTACAACTTTTTGTATAAAATTTTAGTTGAGTTTACTCAAAATTGGGGTTTACAACCTTTTGTATATAATTTTCTTAGAGTTTACTTAAAATTGGGGTTTACAACTTTCTGTATATAATTGTTGTAAAGTTTAATTAAAATGAGGGTGAACAACGTTTTGTATATAATTGTAGTAGAGTTACTCTAAACGGGGGTTTGTAACATTTTGTATACAAAATTGCTGTAAGGTTGACTCAAAACGGGGGTTGACAACTTTTTGGTTATAAAATTATAGTAGAGTTCACTCAAAATGTGGGTTTACAACTTTTCTACATAAAATTATAGTAGAGTTTACTCAAAATAGGACTTTACAACTTTTGTACATAATTGTAGTAGAGTTTTGCCAAAGCGGGTGTTTACAACTTTTATGTATATAAAATTATAGTAGAGTTTACTCAAAGCGGAGGTTTACAACCTTTTGTATATCTTGGTAATAGAGTTTACTCAAAGCGGGGGTTTACAACTTTTTGTATATAATTGTAGTAGAGTTTACTCAAAACTGGGGTTTATAACTTTTTTTTGTATATAATTGTGGTAGAGTTTACTCAAAATAGGGGTTTACAACTTTTTGTATATGAAAGTATAGTAGAGTTTACTAAAAACAGAGGCTTAAAACTTTTTGTATATAACTGTATTAAAGTTTATACAAAACGGGGGTTTACAACTTTTTGAATATAATTGTAGTAGAATTTACTCCAAACGGGGGTTTACAATAATTTTTATATAAAATTATTGTAGAGTTTAATCAAAATAGGATTTACAACTTTTTGTAAATGTAATTATAGTAGAGTTTACTCAAAATAGGGGTTTACAACTTTTTGCATATAATTGTAGTAGAATTTTCTCAAAGAAGGGGTTTACAATTATTTGTATGTAATTATAGTAGAGTTTACTCAAAATGGGATTCTGATTTTTTGTAATTTTAGTAGAGTTTACTAAAAGCAGTTGTTTACAACTTTTGTATATGATAGTAGTCGAGTTTACTCAAAGCGGGGTTTACAACTTTTGTATATACAATTGTAGTAGAGTTTTAAGGTATATACAATTGTAGTAGATTTTACTTAAAGCGGGATTTTACAACATTTTTATATAAAGTTATAGAAGTGTTTACTCAAAATGGGGTTTACAACTTTTGTATGTAATTGTAGTAGAGTTTACTCAAAGCGGGGATTACAAATTTTGTTTACAAAATTATAGTAGAGTTTACTCAAAGCGGGTGTTTACAACTTTTTGTATATAATTGTAGTAGAGTTTGTTCAAAGCGAGGGTTTATAACTTTTTGTGTATAATTGTAGTAGAGTAAACTCAAATCAGGGGTTTACAATTATATAGTAGAGTTTACTGAAAACCAAGGTTTACAACTTTTTGGATATAATTGTAGTAGAGTTACTCAAAATCGGCGTTTACAACTTTTTGTATATAATTGTAGTAGAATTTCCTCAAAACAGGAGTTTACAACTTTTTGTGTATAATTGTAGTAGAGTTTAGTCAAAACGAGGGATTTCAAATTTCCGTATATAATTGTAGTAGAGTTTACTCAGACCGGGGGTTTAAAACTTTTTATAAACAAAAATACTGTGGAGTTTACTCAAAAAGGGGGTTTACAACTTTTTGTATGTAATAATAGTAGAGTTTACTTGAAATGGGGGTTTACAACATTTTGCATATAAAATTATAGTAGAGTTTCCACAAAACGAGGGTTTACAACTATTTGTATATAATTGTAGTAGAGTTTACTCAAAATGGGGGTTTACAACTTTTTGTATATAATTGTAGTAGAGTATACTCAAACCGGGGGTTTAAAACTTTTTGTATATAATTGTTGTAGAGTTTATTCAAAACGAGGGGGTTCAAAACGATTTGTATATAATTGTAGTAGAGCAAACTCTCAATGGGGTTTAAAATTATATAGTGGTGTTTACTCAAATCAAGGGTTTACAACTTTTTGTATATAATTGTGGTAGTATTTACTCAAAATTGGGGTTTACAACCTTTTCTATATAATTTTCTTAGGTTTTTCTTAGAATGGGGGTTTATTATGGTAGAGTTTACTTAAAATGTGGGTGAACAACGTTTTGTATATTATTGTAGTAGAGTTACTCGAAACGGGGTTTATAACTTTTTGTATACAAAATTACCGTAGGTTGACTCAAAGCGGGGTTTACAACTTTTGTATATAAAATTATAGTATAGTTGACTCAAAGCGGGGTTTACAACTTTTGTATATATAATTATAGTAAAGTTTACACAAAGCGGGGTTTACAACTTTTTCTATATCAAATTATAGTAGAGTTTTCTCAAAGCAGGGGTTTACAACTTTTTGTACATAATTGTAGTAGAGTTTACTCAAAAGCGGGGGTTTACAACTTTTTGTATATAAAATTATAGTAGAGTTTACTCAAAACGGAGGATTACAACTTTTTGTATATCTTTGGTAGTAGAGTTTACTCAAAACGGGGTTTACAACTTTTGTATATAATTGTAGTAGAGTTTACTCAAAGCTGGGGTTCATAACTTTTTTTTGTATATAATTGTGGTAGAGTTTACTCAAAATAGGGGTTTACAACTTTTGTATATGAAAGTATAGTAGAGTTTACTCAAAGCAGGCTTAAAACTCTTTGTATATAAGCGTATTAGAGTTTACACAAAGCGAGGGGGTTTACAACTTTTTGAATATAATTGTAGTAGAATTTACTCAAAAGCGGGGTTTACAATATTTTTTATATAAAATTATTGTAGAGTTTAATCAAAATAGGATTTACAACTTTTTGTAAATGTAATTATAGTAGAGTTTACTCAAAATAGGGGTTTACAACTTTTTGCATATAATTGTAGTAGAGTTTTCTCAAAGTAGGGGTTTACAATTATTTGTATGTAATTATAGTAGAGTTTACTCAAAATGGGGTTTACAGTTTTTTTTTGTAATTTTAGTAGAGTTTACTAAAAAGAGTTGTTTACAACTTTTTGTATGTAATTGCAGTGGAGTTTACTCAAAACGGGGGTTTACAACTTTTTGTATATGATAGTAGTCGAGTTTACTCAAAACGGGGGTTTACAACTTTTTGTATATACAATTGTAGTAGAGTTTTAAGGTATATACAATTGTAGTAGAGTTTACTTAAAACGGGAGTTTACAACATTTTTTATATAAAGTTATAGAAGAGTTTACTCAAAATGGGGGTATACAACTTTTTGTATGTAATTGTAGTAGAGTTTACTCAAAACGGGGGATTACAAATTTTTGTTTACAAAATTATAGTAGAGTTTACTCAAAACGGGTGTTTACAACATTTTGTATATAATTGTAGTAGAGTTTGTTCAAAATGAGGGTTTACAACTTGTTGTGTATAATTGCAGTAGAGTAAACTTAAAACAGGGGTTTACAATTATATAGTAGAGTTTACTGAAAACCAGGGTTTACAAATTTTGAATATAATTGTAGTAGAGTTTACTCAAAATCGGGGGTTACAACTTTTTGTATATAATTGTAGTAGAATTTCCTCAAAGCAGGAGTTTTCAACTTTTGTGTATAATTGTAGTAGAGTTTACTCAAAACGAGGGATTACAAATTTCCATATATAATTGTAGTAGAGTTTACTCAAACCGGGGGTTTAAAACTTTTTGTAAACAAAAATACTGTGGAGTTTACTCAAAACGGGGGTTTACAACTTTTTGTATGTAATAATAGTAGAGTTTACTTGAAATGGGGGTTTACAACTTTTTGCAAATAAAATTATAGTATATTTTCCACAAAACGAGGGTTTACAACTATTTGTATATAATTGTAGTAGATTTTACTCAAAACGGGGGTTTACAACTTTTTGTATATAATTGTAGTAGAGTATACTCAAACCGTGAGTTTAAAACTTTTTGTATATAATTGTTGTAGAGTTTATTCAAAACGAGGGTTTACAACGATTTGTATATAATTGTAGTAAAGCAAACTCTCAATGGGGGTTTAAAATTATATAGTGGAGTTTACTCAAATGAAGGGTTTACAACTTTTTGTATATAATTGTTGTAGTATTTACTCAAAATTGGGGTTTACAACCTTTTGTATATAATTTTCTTAGGGTTTTCTTAAAATGGGGGTTTACTACTTTCTGTATATAATTGTGGTAGAGTTTACTTAAAATGTGGGTGAACAACGTTTCGTATATTATTGTAGTAGAGTTACTCTAAACGGGGGTTTATAACTTTTTGTATACAAAATTACTGTAGGGTTGACTCAAAACGGGGGTTTACAACTTTTTGTATATAAAATTATAGTATAGTTGGCTCAAAACGGGGGTTTACAACTTTTTGTATATATAATTATAGTAAAGTTTACTCAAAACGGGGGTTTACTGACTTTTTCTATATCAAATTATAGTAGTGTTTTCTCAAAACACTTGGTTTACAACTTTTGTACATAATTGTAGTAGAGTTTACTCAAAAGCAGGATTTACAACTTTTTTGTATATAAAATTATAGTAGAGTTTACTCAAAATGGAGGTTTACAACTTTTTGTATATACTGGTAGTAGAGTTTTCTCAAAACGGGGGTTTACAACTTTTTGCATATAATTGTAGTAGAGTTTACTCAAAACATGGGTTTATAACTTTTTTGTATATAATTATAGTAGAGTTTACTCAAAATAGTGGTTTACAACTTTTTGTATATGAAAGTATAGTAGAGTTTACTCAAAAAAGAGGTTTAAAACTTTTTGTATATAACTGTATTAGAGTTTACTCAAAACAGGGGTTTAAAACTTTTGAATATAATTGTAGTAGAGTTTACTCAAAGCGCGGGGTTTACAACATTTTATATATAAAATTATTGTAATGTTTAATCAAAATAGGTTTTACAACTTTTTGTATATCTAATTATAGAAAACTGGTGTTTACAACTTTTTGTATATAATTGTAGTAGAGTTTTCTTAAAGTAGGGGTTTACAACTTTTTGTATGTAATTATAATAGATTTTACTCAAAATGGGGTTTAAAGTTTGTTTTTGTAATTTTAGTAGAATTTACTAAAAATAGTTGTTTACAACTTTTTGTTCATAATTTCAGTAGAGTTACTCAAAACGGGGGTTTACAACTTTTTGCATATGATTGTAGGAGAGTTTACTCAAAATGGGGTTTACAACTTTTGTTATATACAATTGAAGTAGAGTTTACTTAAAATGAGAGTTTACAACATTTTGTATATAAAATTATAGTAGAGTTAACTCAAAATGGGGGTTTACAACTTTTTGTATGTAATTATAGTAGAGTTTACTCAAAATGGGGTAATACAAATTTTTGTTTATAAAATTATAGTAGAGTTTACTCAAAACGGGTGTTTACAACTTTTTGTATATAATTGTAGTAGAGTTTGTTCCAAGCGAGGGTTTACAACTTTTGTGTATAATTGTAGTAGAGTAAACTCAAAATAGGGTTTTACAATAATATTGTTGAGTTTCTCAAAACAAGGGTTTACAACTTTTGGATATAATTGTAGTAGAGTTTACTCAAAATCGGGCATACAAAGCGAGGTTTACAAATTTTCGTATATAATTGTAGTAGAGTTTACTCAAGCTGGGGTTTAAAACTTTTTGTAAACAAAATTATTGTGGAGTTCTGAAAGCGGGGTTTACAACATTTTGTATGTAATAATAGTAGAGTTTACTCAAAATGGGGGTTTACAACTTTTGTATATAAAATTATAGTAGAATTTACTCAAAACGAGGGTTTACAACTATTTGTATATAATTGTAGTAGAGTTTACTCAAAACGGGGGTTTACAACTTTTTGTATATAATTGTAGTAGAGTCTACTCAAACCAGGGGTTTAAACTTTTGTATATAATTATTGTAGAGTTTATTCAAAACGAGGGTTTACAACGATTGTATATAATTGTAGTATAGTAAACTCTAAATGGGGGTTTAAAATTATATAGTGGAGTTTACTCAAATCAAGGGTTTACAACTTTTTGTATATAGTTGTAGTAGAGTTTACTCAAAATTGGGGTTTACAACTTTTTGTATATATAATTATAGTAAAGTTTACCTAAAACGGGGGTTCACAACTTTTTCTATATAATATTATAGTAGAATTTAATCAAAACAAGGGTTTACAACTTTTTGTACATAATTGTAGAAGAGTTTACTCAAAGCAGGGGTTACAACTTTTTGTATATAAAATTATAGTAGAGTTTACTCAAAGCGGAGGTTTACAACTTTTTGTATATCTTGGTAGTAGAGTTATTCAAAGCGGGGTTTACAACTTTTTGTATATAATTGTAGTAGAGTTTACTCAAAGCAGTGTTTATAACTTTTTTTATATAATGGTAGTAGAGTTTACTCAAAATAGGGATTTACTACTTTTTGTATATGAAAGTATAGTAGAGTATACTCAAACAGGTTTAAAACTATTTGTATATAACTGAATTAGAGTTTTTCACAAAATGGGGGTTTACAAAATTTTGAATATAATTGTAGTAGAGTTTACTCAAAACGGGGGTTTACCACATTTTTTATATAAAATTATTGAAGAGTTTAATCAAATAGGATTTACAACTTTTGTTAAATGTAATTATAGTTGAGTTTACTCAAAACTGGGGTTTACAACTTTTTATATATAATTGTAGTAGAGTTTTGTCAAAGTAGGGGTTTACAAATTTTTGTACATAATTGTAGTAGAGTTTTCTCAAAGTAGGGTTTACAACTTTTGTATGTAATTATAGTAGAGTTTACTCAAAATGGGGTTCTGATTTTTTTTGCAATTTTAGTAGAGTTTACTAAAAAAAGTTGTTTACAACTTTTTGTTTGTAATTGCTGTAGAGATTACTCAAAACCGGGGTTTACAACTTTTTGTATATTCATTTTGTAGTTGAGTTTACTTAAAACAGGTGATTACAACATTTTGTATATAAAATTATAGAAGAGTTACTTAAAATGGGGGTTTACAACTTTTTTTATGTAATTGTAGTAGAGTTTACACAAAATGGGGGATTACAAATTTTTGTTTATAAAATTATAGTAGAGTTTACTCAAAAAGGTGTTTACAACTTTTTGTATATAATTGTAGTAGAGTTTGTTCAAAATGAGGGTTTACAACTTTTTGTGTATAATTGTAGTAGAGTAAACTCAAAACAGGGGTTTACAATTATATACTAGAGGTTACAAAAGGCCAGGTTTACAACTTTTTGGATATAATAGTTGTAGAGTTTACTCAAAATCAGGGTTTACAATTTTTTTTGTATATAATTGTAGAATAATTTCCTCAAAACAGGGGTTTACAATTTTTTGCATATAATTGTACTAGAGTTTACTCAAAACGAGGGTTTACAAATTTTTGTATATAATTGTAGTAGAGTTTACTCAATCCGGGGGTTTAAAACTCTTTGTAAACAAAACTACTGTGGAGTTTACTCAAAACGGGGGTTTACAACTTTTTGTATGTAATAATAGTATAGTTTACTCAAAATGGTGGTTTACAACTTTTTGTATATTAAATTATAGTAGTGTTTACACAAAACGAGGGTTTACAACTATTTGTATATCATTGTAGTAAAGTTTGCTCAAAACGGGGTTTAAAACCTTTTGTATATAATTGCTGTAGAGTTTATTCAAAACGAGGGTTTACAACGATTTGTATATAATGGTAGTAGAGTAAACTCTAAATGGGGGTTTAAAATTATATAGTGGAGTTTACTCAAATCAAGGGTTTATAACTTTTTGTATATAATTGTAGTTGAGTTTACTCAAAATTGGGGTTTACAACCTTTTGTATATAATTTTCTTAGAGTTTACTTAAAATGGGGGTTTACTACTTTCTGTATATAATTGTTGTAGAGTTTAATTAAAATGAGGGTGAACAACGTTATGTATATAATGTAGTATAGTTTCATTAAAACAGGGGTTTACAACTTTTTGAATATAATTGTACTAGAGTTTACTCAAAACGAGGGTTTACAAATTTTCTTATATAATTGTAGTAGAGTTTACTCAATCCGGGGGTTTAAAACTTTTTGTAAACAAAAGTACTGTGGAGTTTACTCAAAACGGGGTTTGCAACTTTTTGTATGTAATAATAGTAGAGTTTACTCGAAATGGGGGTTTACAACTTTTTGTATATAAAATTATAGTACAGTTTACACAAAACGAGGGTTTACAACTATTTGTATATAATTGTAGTAAAGTTTACTCAAAACGGGGGTTTACAAATTTTTTAATATAATTGTAGTAGAGTATACTCAAACCGGGGGTTTAATACCTTTTGTATATAATTGTTGTAGAGTTTATTCAAAATGAGGGTTTACAACGATTTGTATATAATTGTAGTAGAGTAAACTGTAAATGGGGGTTTAAAATTATATAGTGGAGTTTACTCTAATCAAGGGTTTACAACTTTTTGTATATAATTGTAGTAGAGTTTACTCAAAATTGGGGTTTACAACCTTTTGTATATCATTTTCTTAGAGTTTACTTAAAATTGGGGTTTACTTCTTTCTGTATATAATTGTTGTAGAGTTTAATTAAAATTAGGGTGAACAACATTTTGTATATAATTGTAGTACGTTTACTCTAAACGGGTGTTTATAACATTTCGTATACAAAATTGCATTAGAGTTGACTCAAAACGGGGGTTGACAACTTTTTGGTTATAAAATTATAGTAGAGTTTACTCAAAACGGGGGTTTACCACTTTTTCTACCTAAAATTATAGTAGAGATTACTCAAAATAGGGGTTTACCACTTTTTGTACATAATTGCAGAAGAGTATACTCAAAACGGGGGTTTAAAACTTTTTTGTATATAAAATTATAGTAGAGTTTACTCAAAACGGAGGTTTACAACTTTTTGTATATACTGGTAGTAGAGTTTACTCAAAACGGGGGTTTACAACTTTTTGTATATAATTGTAGTAGAGTTTACTCAAAACAGGGGTTTATAACTTTTTTAGTGGTTTACCACTTTTTGCATATAATTGTAGTAGAGTTTACACAAAATAGGGGTTTACAACTTTTTGCATATAATTGTAGTAGAGTTTTCTCAAAGTAGGGGTTTCCAATTATTTGTATGTAATTATAGTAAAGTTTACTCAAAATGGGGTTTACAGTTTTTTTTGTACTTTTAGTAGAGTTTACTAAAAATAGTTGTTTATAACTTTTTCTATGTAATTGCAGTAGAGTTTACTCAAAACGGGGGTTTACAACTTTTGGTATATGATTGTAGTAGAGTTTACTCAAAACGGGGGTTTACAACTTTTTGTATATACAATTGTTATAGAGTTTACTTAAAACGGAGTTTACAATTTTTATATTAAATTATAGAAGAGTTTACTCAAAACAGGGTTTACTACTTTTTGTATGTAATTGTAGTAGAGTTTACTCAAAAGGGAGGATTACAAACTTTTGTTTATAAAATTATAGTAGAGTTTACTCAAACGGGTGTTTACAACTTTTTGTATATAATTGTAGTAGAGTTTGTTCAAAACGAGGGTTTACAACTTTTTGTGTATAATTGTAGTAGAGTAAACTTAAAATAGGGGTTTAAAATTATATAGTAGAGTTTACTGAAAACCAGGGTTTACAACTTTTTGGATATAATTGTAGTAGAGTTTACTCAAAATCGGAGTTTACAACTTTTTGTATATAATTGTAGTAGAATTTTCCTCAAAACAGGGGTTTACAACTTTTTCTGTATAATTGTTGTAGTATTTACTCAAAACGAGGGATTACAAATTTCCGTATATAATTGTAGTAGAGTTTACTCAAACCGGGGGTTTAAAACTTTTTGTAAACAAAATTACTGTGGTGTTTACTCAAAACGGGGGTTTACAACTTTTTGTATGTAATAATAGTAGAGTTTACTCGAGATGGGGGTTTACAACTTTTTGTATATAAAATTATAGTAGAGTTTACTCAAAACGAGGGTTTACAACTATTTGTATATAATTGTAGTAGAGTTTACTCTAAACGGGGGTTTACAACTTTTTTTATATAATTGTAGTAGAGTATACTCAAACCAGGGGTTTAAAACTTTTTGTATATAATTGTTGTAGAGTTTATTCAAAACGAGGGTTTACAACGATTTGTATATAATTGTAGTAGAGAAAACTCTCAATGGGGGTTTAAAATTATATAGTGGAGTTTACTCAAATCAAGGGTTTACAACTTTTTGTATATAATTGTTGTAGTATTTACTCAAAATTAGGGTTTACAACCTTTTGTATATAATTTTCTTAGGGTTTTCTTAAAATGGGGGTTTACTACATTCTGTATATAATTGTGGTAGAGTTTACTTAAAATGAGGGTGAACAACATATTGTATATTATTGTAGTAGAGTTACTCTAAACGGGGGTTTATATTTTTTGTATATAAAATTACTGTAGAGTTGACTCAAAATGGGGGTTAAAACTTTTTGTATATATAATTATAGTAAAGTTTACTCAAAACGGGGGTTCACAACTTTTTCTATAACAAATTATAGTAGAGTTTTCTCAAAACAGGGGTTTACAACTTTTTGTAGATAATTGTAGTAGAGTTTACTCAAAACGGGGGTTTACAACTTTTTTGTATATAAAATTATAGTAGAGTTTACTCAAAATGGAGGTTTACAACTTTTTGTATATACTGGTAGTAGAGTTTACTCAAAACTGGGTTTACAACTTTTGCATATAATTGTAGTAGAGTTTACTCAAAAGCAGGGTTTATAACTTTTTGTATATAATTATAGTAGAGTTTACTAAAAATAGGGGTTTACAACTTTTTGTATATGAAAGTATAGTAGAGTTTACTCAAAATAGAGGTTTAAATTTTTTTGTATATAACTGTATTAGAGTTTACTCAAAACGGGGGTTTACAACTTTTTGAATATAATTGTAGTTGAGTTTACTCAAAACGGGGGTTTACAACATTTTTTATATAAAATTATTGTAGAGTTTAATCAAAAAATGTTTTACAACTTTTTGTATATCTAATTATAGTAGAGTTTATTGAAAACTGGGTTTACAACTTTTTGTATATAATTCTAGTAGAGTTTTCTCAAAGTAGGGGTTTTACAACTTTTTGTATGTAATTATAGTAGAGTTTACTCAAAATGGGGTTTACAGTTTGTTTTTGTAATTTTAGTAGAATTTACTAAAACCAGTTGTTTACAACTTTTTGTTCGTAATTGCAGTAGAGTTACTCAAAACGGGGGTTTACAACTTTTTGTATATGATTGTAGTAGAGTTTACTCAAAATGTGGGTTTACAACTTTTGGTATATACAATTGCAGTAGAGTTTACTTAAAACCGGAGTTTACAACATTTTGTATATAAAATTATAGTAGAGTTAACTCAAAATGGGGGTTTACAAGTTTTTGTATGTAATTGTAGTAGAGTTTACTGAAAACGGGGCAATACAAATTTTTGTTTATAAAATTATAGTAGAGTTTACTCAAAACGGGTGTTTACAACTTTTTGTATATAATTGTAGTAGAGTTTGTTCCAAACGAGGGTTTACAACTTTTTGTGTATAATTGTAGTAGAGTAAACTCAAAATAGGGGTTCACAATAATATAGTTGAGTTTACTTAAAACAAGGGTTTACAACTTTTGGATATAATTGTAGCGAGTTTACTCAAAATCGGGTTTACAACTTTTTGTATATAATTGTAGTACAATTTCATAAAAACAAGGGTTTAGAAATTTTTGTAAATAATTGTAGTAGAGTTTACACAAAATGAGGGTTTACAAATTTTCGTATATAATTGTAGTAGAGTTTACTCAAACTGGGGGTTTAAAACTTTTTGTAAACAAAATTACTATGGAGCTTACTCAAAACGGAGGTTTACAACTTTTTGTATGTAATAATAGTAGAGTTTACTCGAAATGGGGGTTTACAACTTTTTGTATATAAAATAGTAGAATTTACTCAAAACGAGGGTTTACAACTATTTGTATATAATTTTAGTAGAGTTTACTCAGAACGGGGGTTTACAACTTTTTGTATATAATTGATGTAGAGTATACTCAAACCAGGGGTTTAAAACTTTTTGTATATAATTGTTGTAGAGTTTATTCAAAACGAGGGTTTACAACGATTGTATATAATTGTAGTAGAGTAAACTCTAAATGGGGGTTTAAAAATATATAGTGGAGTTTACTCAAATCACGGGTTTACAACTTTTTGTATATAATTGTAGTAGAGTTTACTCAAAATTGGGGTTTACAACTTTTTGTATATATAATTATAGTAAAGTTTACCAGAAACGGGGATTTACAACTTTTTCTATATAATATTATAGTAGAGTTTACACAAAACAAGGGTTTACCACTTTTTGTACATAAAAGTAGTAGAGTTTACTCAAAACGGGGGTTTACAACTTTCTTGTATAGAAAATTATAGTAGAGTTTTCTCAAAACGGAGGTTTACAACTTTTTGTATATACTGGTAGTAGAGTTTACTCAAAACGGGGGTTTACAACTTTTTGTATATAATTGTAGTAGAGTTTACTCAAAACAGGGGTTTATAACTTTTTTTGTATATAATTGTATTAGAGTTTACTGAAAATAGGGATTTACAACTTTTTGTATATGAAAGTATAGTAGAGTATGCTCAAAACAGAGGTTTAAAACTATTTGTATATAAGTGCATTAGAATTTAATCAAAATGGGGGTTTACAACTTTTTGAAAATAATTGTAGTAGAGTTTACTCAAAATGGGGGTTTACAACATTTTTTATATAAAATTATTGTAGAGTTTAATCAGAATAGGAATTACAACTTTTTGTAAATGTAATTATGGTAGAGTTTACTCAAAACGGGGGTTTACAACTTTTTGTATATAATTGTAGTAGAGTTTTCTCAAATTAGGGGTTTCCAACTTTTTGTCTATAATTGTAGTAGAGTTTTCTCAAAGTAGGGGTTTCCAACTTTTTGTATGTAATTATAGTAGAGTTTACTCAAAATAGGGTTTACAGTTTTATTTGTAATTTTAGTAGAGTTTACTAAAAACAGTTGTTTACAACTTTTTGTTTGTAATTGCTGTAGAGTTTACTCAAAATGGGGGTTAACAACTTATTGTATTTACAATCGTAGTAGAGTTTACTTAAAACGGGAGTTTGCAACATTTTGTATATAAAATTATAGAAGCGTATACTTAAAATGGGGGTTTACAACTTTTTGTATGTAATTGTAGTAGAGTTTACTCAAAATGGGGTATTACAAATTTTTGTTTATAAAATTATAATAGAGTTTACTCAGAAGGATGTTTACAACTTTTTGTATATAATTGTAGTAGAGTTTGTTCAAAACGAGGGTTTACAACATTTTGTGTATAATTGTAGTTGAGTAAACTCAAAGCAGGGTTTACAATTATATATTAGAGTTTCTTTTGAAAACCAGGGTTTACAACTTTTGGATATAATAGTAGTAGAGTTTAATCAAAATCGGGGTTTACAACTTTTTGTATATAATTGTAGTATAATTTCCTCAAAACAGGGTTTACAACTTTTGTATATAATTGTACTAGAGTTTCATCAAAACGAGGGTTTACAATTTTCGTATATAAATGTAGTAGAGTTTACTCAATCTCAGGGATTAAAAATTTTTGTAAACAAAAGTAATGTGTGAGTTTACTCAAAGCGGGGTTTACAACTTTTTGTATGTAATAATAGTATGGTTTACTTGAAATGGGGTTTACAACTTTTTGTATATAAAATTATAGTAGAGTTTACACAAAACGAGGGTTTACAACTATTTGTATATAATTGTAGTAAAGTTTACTCAAAACGGGGTTATAACTTTTTGTATATAATTGTAGTAGAGTATACTTAAACCGGGGGTTTAAAACTTTTTGTATATAATTGTTGTAGAGTTTATTCAAAACGAGGGTTTACAACGACTTGTAAATAATTGTAGTAGAGTAAACACTAAATAGGGGTTTAAAATTATATAGTGGAGTTTATTCAAACAAAGGTTTACAACTTTTTGTATATAATTGTGGTAGAGTTTACTCAAAATTGGGGTTTACAACCTTTTGTATTTAATTTTCTTAGAGTTTACTTAAAATGGGGTTTACTACTTTCTGTATATAATTGTTGTAGAGTTTACTTAAAATGAGGGTGAACAACGTTTTGTATATAATTGTAGTAGAGTTACTCTAAACGGGGGTTTATAACTTTTTGTTTACAAAATTACTATAGAGTTTACTCAAAATAGGGGTTTACAACTTTTTGTATATGAAATTTTAGTAGAGTTGACTCAAAACAGAGGTTTACAACTTTTTGTATATATAATTATAGTAAAGTTTACTCAAAACGGGGGTTTACAACTTTTTGTATGTAATAATAGTATAGTTTACTCGAAATAGGGGTTTACAACTTTTTGTATATAAAATTATAGTAGAATTTACTAAAAACGAGGGTTTACAACTATTTGTATATAATTGCAACTATTTGTATATAATTGTAGTAGAGTTTACTCAGAACCAGGGTTTACAACTTTTTGTATATAATTGTTGTAGAGTATACTCAAACCAGGGGTTTAATACTTTTTGTATATAATTGTTGTAGAGTTTATTCAAAACGAGGGTTTACAACGATTGTATATAATTGTAGTAGAGTAAACTCAAAATGGGGGTTTAAAAATATATAGTGGAGTTTACTCAAATCACGGGTTTACAACTTTTTGTATATAATTGTAGTAGAGTTTACTCAAAATTGGGGTTTACAACTTTTTGTATATATAATTATAGTAAAGTTTACCAGAAACGGGGATTTACAACTTTTTCTATATAATATTATAGTAGATTTTACACAAAACAAGGGTTTACCACTTTTTGTACATAAAAGTAGTAGAGTTTACTCAAAACGGGGGTTTACAACTTTTTTGTATATAAAATTATAGTAGAGTTTTCTCAAAACGGAGGTTTACAACTTTTTGTATATATTGGTTGTAGAGTTTACTCAAAACGGGGGTTTACAACTTTTTGTATATAATTGTAGTAGAGTTTACTCAAAACAGGGGTTTATAAATTTTTTTGTATATAATTGTATTAGAGTTTACTGAAAATAGGGATTTACAACTTTTTGTATATGAAAGTATAGTAGAGTATACTCAAAACAGAGGTTTAAAACTATTTGTATATAAGTGCATTAGAGTTTAATCAAAATGGGGGTTTACAACTTTTAGAAAATAATTCTAGTAGAGTTTACTCAAAATGGGGTTTACAACATTTTTTTATATAAAATTATTGTAGAGTTTAATCGGAAAAGGATTTACAACTTTTTGTAAATGTAATTATGGTAGAGTTTACTCAAAACGGGGGTTTACAACTTTTTGTATATAATTGTAGTAGAGTTTTCTCAAAGTAGGGGTTTTCAACTCTTTGTCTATAATTGTAGTAGAGTTTTCCCAAAGTAGGGGTTTACAACTTTTTGTATGAAATTATAGTAGAGTTTACTCAAAATAGGGTTTACAGTTTTTTTTGTAATTTTAGTAGAGTTTACTAAAAACAGTTGTTTACAACTTTTTGTATGTAATTGCTGTAGAGTTTACTCAAAATGGGGGTTAACAACTTTTTGTATATACAATCGTAGTAGAGTTTACTTAAAACGGGAGTTTGCAACATTTTGTATATAAAATTATAGAAGAGTATACTTAAAATTGGGGTTTACAACTTTTTGTACGTAATTGTAGTAGAGTTTACTCAAAATGGGGGATTACAAATTTTTGTTTAAAAAATTATAATAGAGTTTACTCAAAAGGGTGTTTACAACTTTTTGTATATAATTGTAGTAGAGTTTGTTCAAAACGAGGGTTTACAACATTTTGTGTATAATTGTAGTTGAGTAAACTCAAAGCAGGGGGTTTACAATTATATAGTAGAGTTTATTGGCAGGGGTTTACAACTTTTTGGATATAATAGTAGTAGAGTTTACTCAAAATCGGGGTTTACAACTTTCGTATATAATTGTAGTATAATTTCCTCAAAAGCAGGGTTTACAACGTTTTGTATATAATTGTACTAGAGTTTACTCAAAAGCGAGGGTTTACAATTTTTGTATATAAATGTAGTAGAGTTTACTCAATCCGGGATTAGAACTTTTGTAAACAAAAGTCTTGTGGAGTTTACTCAAAGCGGGGGTTTACAACTTTTTGTATTTAATAATAGTATAGTTTACTTGAAATGGGGGTTTACAACTTTTTGTATATAAAATTATAGTAGAGTTTACACAAAACGAGGGTTTACAACTATTTGTATATAATTGTAGTACAGTTTACTCAAAACGGGGGTTTACAACTTTTTGTATATATTTGTAGTAGAGTATACTTAAACCGGGGGTTTAAAACTTTTTGTATATAATTGTTGTAGAGTTTATTCAAAACGAGGGTTTACAACGACTTGTAAATAATTGTAGTAGAGTAAACACTAAATGGGGGTTTAAAATTATATAGTGGAGTTTATTCAAACCAAGGGTTTACAACTTTTTGTATGTAATTGTGGTAGAGTTTACTCAAAATTGGGGTTTACAACCTTTTGTATTTAATTTTCTTAGAGTTTACTTAAAATGGGGTTTACTACTTTCTGTATATAATTGTTGTAGAGTTTACTTAAAATGAGGGTGAACAACGTTTTGTATATAATTGTAGTAGAGTTACTCTAAACGGGGGTTTATAACTTTTTGTTTACAAAATTACTGTAGAGTTGACTCAAAATAGGGGTTTACAACTTTTTGTATATAAAATTTTAGTAGAGTTGACTCAAAACAGGGGTTTACAACTTTTTGTATATATAATTATAGTAATACCCCCCTCCTTACAAAACAAAATACTCGATACGGAGATAAAAAAGAATCCAAATTTCTGGTAGACCGCCTATTTATTTCCTGGGGATTGTAGTTCAATTGGTCAGAGCACCGCCCTGTCAAGGCGGAAGCTGCGGGTTCGAGCCCCGTCAGTCCCGTCGAAGCAAAACAAAAAAGAAAATTTTTAGCACTTACTTTCTATACTAATTAAAATTGCGTTGCTGTGGCAGAAGGAGGATAGCTATACTGATTCGGTATACTCTAAAGACGCCTGGTGTATATACTACTACGTTGGGGTGAAAGCTAGTCGGGTTCAAAGAGTTCTTATTAATTGTTAAAAAAAGAAGACTTGGAATAGATTCTAATAGAATCTAAAGTCCATATCCTTTTCTTTTTTATAATCAATTTGTTTTTATGTTATTTTGTACTGTTCAATTATTTTCTTTGTGGGATCTTTTTCTCACAAGGGGTAATGAGAAGAATTATAGAAGCAATCGAAATGAGTCGCGCATACACCCGAGTACATGTTCCTCGTCGTTGAGGACATCCCCTAAGAGCGGGGGATTTAGTGACATTTCTGCTTGGCTGTCTTGTATTTCTAATAAGTTGTTTAATAGTTGGCATGTTGAATTGGATACATAATAGACTGGTTTAGATTGATCATAACCGGATGATTATGAATTATGTCTATTTCTCTTAAAATAAACAAAGAAGTTAATAAATATTAAACGCAGTTAAAAAATTTCCAATCACGAATTTGCGTGAATTACATGTTATTTTCATTTAACCGCTACAAGATCAACAATTCCATAAGCTTGTGCTTCTGTTGCTGACATAAAAATGTCTCAGTTTACTCAAAACGGGGGTTTACAACTTTTTGTATGTAATAATAGTAGAGTTTACTCGAAATGGTGTTTACAACTTTTTGTATATAAAATTATAGTAGAATTTACTCAAAACGAGGGTTTACAACTATTTGTATATAATTGTAGTAGAGTTTACTCGAAATGGGGTTTACAACTTTTTGTATATAATTGTTGTAGAGTATACTCAAACCAGGGGGTTTAAAACTTTTTGTATATAATTGTTGTAGAGTTTATTCAAAACGAGGGTTTACAACGATTGTATATAATTGTAGTAGAGTAAACTCTAAATGGGGGTTTAAAAATATATAGTGGAGTTTACTCAAATCACGGGTTTACAACTTTTTGTATATAATTGTAGTAGAGTTTACTCAAAATTGGGGTTTACAACTTTTTGTATATATAATTATAGTAAAGTTTACCAGAAACGGGGATTTACAACTTTTTCTATATAATATTATAGTAGAGTTTACACAAAACAAGGGTTTACCACTTTTTGTACATAAAAGTAGTAGAGTTTACTCAAAACGGGGGTTTACAACTTTTTTGTATATAAAATTATAGTAGAGTTTTCTCAAAACGGAGGTTTACAACTTTTTGTATATACTGGTAGTAGAGTTTACCCAAAACGGGGGTTTACAACTTTTTGTATATAATTGTAGTAGAGTTTACTCAAAACAGGGGTTTATAACTTTTTTTGTATATAATTGTATTAGAGTTTACTGAAAATAGGGATTTACAACTTTTTGTATATGAAAGTATAATAGAGTATACTCAAAACAGAGGTTTAAAACTATTTGTATATAAGTGCATTAGAGTTTAATCAAAATGGGGGTTTACAACTTTTTGAAAATAATTGTAGTAGAGTTTACTCAAAATGGGGGTTTACAACATTTTTTATATAAAATTATTGTAGAGTTTAATCAGAATAGGATTTACAACTTTTTGTAAATGTAATTATGGTAGAGTTTACTCAAAACGGTGGTTTACAACTTTTTGTATATAATTGTAGTAGAGTTTTCTCAAAGTAGGGGTTTCCAACTTTTTGTCTATAATTGTAGTAGAGTTTTCCCAAAGTAGGGGTTTACAACTTTTTGTATGTAATTATATAGAGTTTACTCAAAATAGGGTTTATAGTTTTTTTTGTAATAGTAGAGTTTACTAAAAATAGTTGTTTACAACTTTTTGTATGTAATTGTTGTAGAGTTTACTCAAAATGGGGGTTAACAACTTTTGTATATACAATCGTAGTAGATTTTACTTAAAACAGGAGTTTGCAACAATTTGTATATAAAATTATAGAAGAGTATACTTAAAATGGGGGTTTACAACTTTTTGTACGTAATTGTAGTAGAGTTTACTCAAAATGGGGGATTACAAATTTTTGTTTATAAAATTATAATAGAGTTTACTCAAAAGGGTGTTTACAACTTTTTGTATATAATTGTAGTAGAGTTTGTTCAAAATGAGGGTTTACAACATTTTGTGTATAATTGTAGTTGAGTAAACTCAAAACAGGGGTTTACAATTATATAGTAGAGTTTACTGAAAAGCAGGGTTTACAACTTTTTGGATATAATAGTAGTAGAGTTTACTCAAAATCAGGGTTTACAACTTTTTGTATATAATTGTAGTATAATTTCCTCAAAACAGGGGTTTACAACTTTTTGTATATAATTGTACTAGAGTTTACTCAAAACGAGGGTTTACAATTTTTCGTATATAAATGTAGTAGAGTTTACTCAATCCGGGGGATTAAAACTTTTTGTAAACAAAAGTACTGTGGAGTTTACTCAAAACGGGGGTTTACAACTTTTTGTATGTAATAATAGTATGGTTTACTTGAAATGGGGGTTTACAACTTTTTGTATATAAAATTATGGTAGAGTTTACACAAAACGAGGGTTTACAACTATTTGTATATAATTGTAGTAGAGTTTACTCAAAACGGGAGTTTACAACTTTTTGTATATAATTGTAGTAGAGTATACTTAAACCGGGGGTTTAAAACTTTTTGTATATAATTGTTGTAGAGTTTATTCAAAACGAGGGTTTACAACGACTTGTAAATAATTGTAGTAGAGTAAACACTAAATGGGGGTTTAAAATTATATAGTGGAGTTTATTCAAACCAAGGGTTTACAACTTTTTGTATGTAATTGTGGTAGAGTTTACTCAAAATTGGGGTTTACAACCTTTTGTATTTAATTTACTTAGAGTTTACTTAAAATGGGGTTTACTACTTTCTGTATATAATTGTTGTAGAGTTTACTTAAAATGAGGGTGAACAACGTTTTGTATATAAAATTTTAGTAGAGTTGACTCAAAACAGGGGTTTACAACTTTTTGTATATATAATTATAGTAAAGTTTACTCAAAACGGGGGTTTAGAACTTTTTCTATATCAAATTAAAGGAAAGTTTACTCAAAACAGGGGTTTACAACTTTTTGTACGTAATTGTAGTAGAGTTTACTCAGAATGGGGGTCTACAACTTTTTTGTATATAATATTATAGTAGAGTTTACTCAAAACGGAGGTTTACAACTATTTTATATATTGGTAGTAGAGTTTACTCAAAAGAGGGGTTTACAACTTTTTGTATATAATTGTAGTAGAGTTTACTCAAAAGAGGGTTTTATAACTTTTTTTGTATATAGTTGTAGTAGAGTTTTCTCAAAATAGGGTTTTACAACTTTTTGTATATGAAAGTATACTAGAGTTTACTCAAAATTGAGGTTTTAAACTTTTTGTATATAACTGTATTAGTGTTACTTAAAACAGGGATTTACAACTTTTTGAATAAATTTGTAGTAGAGTTTACTCAAAATGGGGGTTTACAACATTTTTTATATAAAATTATTGTAGAGTTTAATCAAAATAGGATTTACAACTTTTTGTATATGTAATTATAGTAGAGTTTACTGAAAACTGGGGTTTACAACCTTTTGTATATAATTCTAGTACTCAATGTAGGGGTTTACAACTTTTTGTATGTAATTATTGTAGAGTTTACTCAAAATGGTGTTTACAGTTTTTTTTTGTAATTTTAGTAGAGTTTACTAAAAATAGTTGTTTACAAATTTTTGTATGTAATTGAAGTAGAGTTTACTCAAAACGGGGCTTTACAAATTTATGTATATGATTGTAGTAGAGTTTAATCAAAACGAGGGTTTACAAATTTTGGAATATACAATTGTAGGAGAGTTTACTTAAAATGGGAGTTTACAACATTTTGTATATAAAATTATAGAAGAGTTTACTCAAAATGGGGGTTCACAACTTTTTGTATGTAATTGTAGTAGAGTTTACTCAAAACGGGCGTTTACAACTTTTTGTATATAATTGTTGTAGAGTTTGGTCAAAATGAGGGTTTACAACTTTTTGTGTATAATTGTAGTCGAGTAAACTCAAAACAGGGGTTTACAATTATATAGTAGATTTTACTAAAAACAAGGGTTTACAACTTTTTGGATATAATTGTAGTAGAGTGTACTCAAAATCGGGGTTTACAACTTTTTTATATATAATTGAAGTAGAATTTCCTCAAAACAGGGGTTTAGAACTTTTTGTAAATAATTGTAGTAGAGTTTACTCAAAATGAGGGTTTACAAATTTTCGTATATAATTGTAGTAGAGTTTACTCAAACCGGGGGTTTAGAGCTTTTTGTAAACAAAAATTACTGTGGAGTTTACGCAAAATGGGGGTTTACAACTTTTTTGTATGTAATAATAGTAGAGTTTACTCGAAATGGGGGTTTACAACTTTTTGTATATAAAATTATAGTAGAATTTACTCAAAACGAGGGTTTACAACTATTTGTATATAATTGTAGTAGAGTTTACTCAAAACAGGGGTTTACAACTTTTTGTTTTTAATTGTAGTAGAGTATACTCATACCAGGGGTTTAAAACTTTATGTATATAATTGTTTTAGAGTTTATTCAAAACGAGGGTTTACAACAATTTTATATAATTGTAGTAGAGTAAACTCTAAATAGGGGTTTAAAATTATATAGTGGAGTTTACTCAAATCAAGGGTTTACAACTTTTTGTATATAATTGTAGTAGAGTTTACTCAAAATTGGGGTTTACAACTTTTTGTATATATAATTATAGTAAAGTTTACCTAAAACGGGGGTTTACAACTTTTTCTATATAATATTATAGTAGAGTTTACTCAAAACATGGGTTTAAAATTTTTTGTACATAATTGTAGTAGAGTTTGCTCAAAACGGGGGTTTACAACTTTTTTGTATATAAAATTATAGTAGAGTTTACTCAAAACAGAGGTTTACAACTTTTTGTATATACAGGTAGTAGAGTTTACTCAAAACAGAGGTTTATAACTTTTTTTTGTATATAATTGTAGTAGAGTTTACTCAAAATAGGGGTTTACAACTGTTTGTATATGAAAATATTATACATTATACTCAAAATAGAGGTTTAAAACTATTTGTATATAACTGCATTAGATTTTACTCAGAATGGGGGTTTACAACTTTTTGAATATAATTGTAGTAGAGTTTACTCAAAACAGGGGTTTACAACATTTTTTATATAAAATTATTGTAGAGTTTAATTAGAATAGGATTTACAACTTTTTGTAAATGTAATTATAGTAGAGTTTACTCAAAACTGGGGTTTACAACTTTTTGTATATAATTGTAGTAGAGTTTTCTCAAAGTAGGGGTTTACAACTTTTTGTATGTAATTATAGTAGAGTTTACTCAAACTGGGGTTTACAGTTTTTTTGTAATTTTAGTAGAGTTTACTAAAAATAGTTGTTTACAACTTTTTATATGTAATTGCTGAGAGTTTACTCAAAACGGGGGTTTACAACTTTTTGTATATACAATTGTAGTATAGTTTACTTAAAACGAGAGTTTACAACATTTTATATATAAAATTATAGAAGAGTTTACTTAAAATAGGGGTTAACAACTTTTTGTATGTAATTGTAGTGGAGTTTACTCAAAACGGGGGATTACAAATTTTTGTTTATAAAATTATAGTAGAGTTTACTCAAAAGGGTGTTTACAACTTTTTGTATATAATTGTAGTAGAGTTTGTTCAAAACGAGGGTTTATAACCTTTTTTGTATAATTGTAGTAGAGTAAACTCAAAACAGGGGTTTACAATTATATAGTAGAGTTTACTGAAAACCAGGGTTTACAACTTTTTGGTTATAATAGTAGTAGAGTTTTCTCAAAATCGGTGTTTACACCTTTTTATATATAATTGTAGTATAATTTCCTCAAAACAGGGGTTTACAACTTTTTGCATATAATTGTACTAGAGTTTACTCAAAACGATGGTTTACAAATTTTCGTATATAATTGTAGTAGTGTTTACTCAATCCGGGGGTTTAAAACTTTTTGTAAACAAAAGTACTGTGGAGTTTATTCAAAACGGGGATTTACAACTTTTTGTAAGTAATAATTGTAGAGTTTACTCAAAATGGGTGTTTACAACTTTTTGTATATAAAATTATAGTAGAGTTTACACAAAACGAGGGTTTACAACTATTTGTATATAATTTTAGTAGAGTTTACACAAAACGGGGGTTTACAACTTTTTGCATATAATTGTAGTAGAGTATACTCAAATCGGGGGTTTAAAACCTTTTGTATATTATTGTTGTAGAGTTTATTCAAAACGAGGGTTTACAACGATTTGTATATAATTGTAGTAGAGCAAACTCTCAATGGGGGTTTAAAATTATATAGTTGAGTTTACTCAAATCAAGGGTTTACAACTTTTTGTATGTAATTGTAGTAGAGTTTACTCAAAATTGGGTTTTACAACCTTTTGTATTTAATTTTCTTAGAGTTTACTTAAAATAGGGGTTTACTACTTTCTGTATTAATTGTTGTAGAGTTTACTTAAAATGAGGGTGAACAACGTTTTGTATATAATTGTAGTAGAGTTGCTCTAAACGGGGGTTTATAACTTTTTGTATACAAAATTACTATAGAGTTGACTCAAAATAGGGGTTTACAACTTTTTGTATATAAAACTATAGTAGAGTTGACTCAAAACAGGGGTTTACAACATTTTGTACATATAATTATAGTAAAGTTTACTCAAAACGGGGGTTTGCATCTTTTTCTATATCAAATTAAAAGAGAGTTTACTCAAAACAGGGGTTTACAACTTTTTGAACGTAATTGTAGTAGAGTTTACTCAGAACGGGGGTTTACAACTTTTTTGTATATAAAATTATAGTAGAGTTTACTCAAAACAGATGTTTACAACTATTTTATATACTGGTAGTAGAGTTTACTCAAAACGGGGGTTCAACTTTTTGTATATAATTGTAGTAGATTTTACTCAAAACATGGGTTTATAACTTTTTTTGTATATAATTGTAGTAGAGTTTATACAAAATAGGGGTTTTCAACTTTTTGTGTATGAAAGTATAGTAGAGTTTACTCAAAATAGAGGTTTTAAACTTTTTGTATATAACTGTATTAGAGTTACTCAAAACGGGGATTTACAACTTTTTGAATATAATTGTAGTAGTGTTTACTCAAAATGGGGGTTTACAACATTTTTTATATAAAATTATTGTAGAGTTTAATGAAAATAGGATTTACAACTTTTTGTATATGTAATTATAGTATAGTTTACTGAAAACTGGGGTTTATAACTTTTTGTATATAATTGTAGTAGAGTTTTCTCAAAGTAGGGTTTTACAACTTTTTGTATGTAATTATAGTAGAGTTTACTCAAAATGGGGTTTACAGTATTTTTTTTTGTAATTTTAGTAGAGTTTACTAAAAACAGTTGTCTACAAATTTTTGTATGTAATTGCGGTAGAGTTTACTCAAAACGGGGGTTTACAACTTTTTGTATATGATTGTTGTAGAGTTTACTCAAAACGGAGGTTTGCAAAATTTTGTATATACAATTGTAGGAGAGTTTACTTAAAACGGGAGTTTACAACATTTTGTATATAAAATTATAGAAGAGTTTACTCAAAATGGGGGTTTACAACTTTTTCTATGTAAATGTAGTAGAGTTTACTCAAAAGAGGGCATTACAAATTTTTGTTTATAAAATTATAGTATCGTTTACACAAAACGGGCGTTTACAACTTTTTGTATATAATTGTAGTAGAGTTTGTTCAAAACGAGGGTTTACAACTTTTTGTGTATAATTGTAGAAAAGTAAACTCAAAACATGGGTTTACCATTATATAGTAGAGTTTACTGAAAACAAGGGTTTACAACTTTTTGGATATAATTGTAGTAGAGTTTACTCAAAATCGGGGTTTACAACTTTTTGTATATAATTGTAGTAGAATTTCCTCAAAACAGGGGTTTACAACTTTTTGTATGTAATTGTAGTAGAGTTTACTCAAAACGAGGGTTTACAAATTTTCGTATATAGTTGTAGTAGAGTTTTCTCAAACCGGGGGTTTAAAGCTTTTTGTAAACAAAATTACTGTGGTGTTTACTCAAAACAGGGGTTTAACACTTTTTTGTATGTAATAATAGTAGAGTTTACTCGAAATAGGGGTTTACAACTTTTTGTATATAAAATTATAGAAGAGTTTACTGAAAATGAGGGTTTACAACTATTTGTATACAATTGTAGTAGAGTTTACTCGAAACGGGGGTTTACAACTTTTTGTATATAATTGTAGTAGAGTATACTAACCGGGGGTTTAAAACATTTTGTATATAATTGTTGTAGAGTTTAATCAAAACGAGGGTTTACAACGATTTGTATATAAATGTAGTAGAGTAAACTCTAAATGGGGGTTTAAAATTATATAGTGGAGTTTACTCAAATCAAGGGTTTACAACTTTTTGTATTAAATTTTAGTTGAGTTTACTTAAAATGGGAGTTTTCTACTATCTGTATATAATTGTTGTAGAGTTTAATTAAAATGAGGGTGAACAACGTTTTGTATATAATTGTAGTAGAGTTACTCTAAATGGGGGTTTATAACTTTTTGTATTCAAAATTACTATAGAGTTGACTCAAAACGGGGGTTTACAACTTTTTGGATATAAAATTATAGTAGAGTTTACTCAAAACGGGGGTTTACAACTTTTTCTATATAAAATTATAGTAGAGTTTACTCAAAATAGTAGTTTACAACTTTTTATAAATAATTGTAGTAGAGTTTACTCAAAACGGAGGTTTACAACTTTTTTGTATATAAAATTATAGTAGAGTTTACTCAAAATGGAGGTTTACAACTTTTTGTATATACTGGTAGTAGAGTTTACTCAAAACGGGGGTTTACAACTTTTTGTATATAATTGTAGTAGAGTTTACTCAAAACAGGGGTTTATAACTTTTTTTGTATATAATTGGTTGTAGAGTTTAGTCAAAATAGGGGTTTACAACTTTTTGTATATGAAAGTATAGTAGTGTTTACTCAAAACATAGGTTTAAAACTTTTTGTATATAACTGTATTAGAGTTTACACAAAACTGGGTTTTACAACTTTTTGAATATATTTGTAGTAGAGTTTACTCAAAACGGGGGTTTACAACATTTTTTATATAAAATTATTGTAGAGTTTAATCAAAATAGGATTTACAACTTTTTGTAAATGTAATTATAGTAGAGTTTACTCAAAATTAGGGTTTACAACTTTTAGCATATAATTGTAGTAGTGTTTTCTCAAAGTAGGGTTTTACAAATTTTTGTTTGTAATTATAGTAGAGTTTACTCAAAATGGGGTTTACAGTTTTTTTTTGTAATTTTAGTAGAGTTTACAAAAAACAGTTGTTTACAACTTTTTGTATGTAATTGCAGTAGCGTTTACTCAAAACGGGGGTTTACAACTTTTTTGAATATGATTGTAGTAGAGTTTACTCAAAATGGGGGTTTACAACTTTTTGTATATACAATTGTAGTATAGTTTACTTAAAACGGGAGTTTACAACATTTTGTATATAAAATTATTGAAGAGTTTACTCAAAATATGGATTTACAACTTTTTGTACGTAATTGTAGTAGAGTTTACTCAAAACAAGGGATTACAAATTTTTGTTTATAAAATTATAGTAAAGTTTACTCAAAATGGGTGCTTACAACTTTTTGTATATAATTGTAGTAGAGTTTATTCAGAACGAGGGTTTACAATTTTTTGTGTATAATTGTAGTAGATTAAACTCAAAATAGGTGTTTGTGAAAATATAGTAGAGTTTACTGAAAAAAATGGTTTACAACTTTTTTGATATAATTGTGGTAGAGTTTACTCAAAATCGGGGTTTACAACTTTTTGTGTATAATTATAGTAGAATTTCCTCAAAACAGGGGTTTACAACTTTTTTTATATAATTGTAGTAGAGTTTACTCAAAATGAGGGTTTACAAATTTTCGTATTATTGTAGTAGAGTTTACTCAAACCGGGGGTTTAAAACTTTTTGTAAACAAAATAACTGTGGAGTTTACTCAAATTGGGGGTTTACAACTTTTTGTATGTAATTATAGTAGAGTTTACTCAAAATTGGGGTTTACAACTTTTTGTATATAATATTATAGTAGAGTTTACTCAAAATGAGGGTTTACAACTATTTACAGATATTGTAGTAGTGTTTACTCAAAATGGGGGTTTACAACTTTTTGTATATAATTGTAGAAGAGTATACTCAAAGCGGGGTTTAAAACTTTTTGTATATAGTTGTAGTGCGATTTATTCAAAATGAGGGTTTACAACATTTTGTATATAATTGTAGTAGAGTAAACTCTAAACGGGGGTTTACAATTACATTGTGGAGTTTACTCAAAACAAGGGTTACAACTTTTTGTTTATAATTGTATTAGAGTTTACTCAAAATAGGGGTTGACAATGTTTTTACATAATTGTACTAGAGTTTACTCAAAACAGGGGTTTACAACTTTTCAAAAATAATTGTAGTAGAGTATACTTAAAACGGGGGTATACAACTTTTTGTATATAATTGTAGTAGAGTTTACTTAAAACGGGGGTTTACAACTTTTTGTATATAACTTTTTTGTAGAGTTTAATCCAAACGGGGTTTACAACGTTTTGTATATGTAATGGTAGGAGAGTTTACTCAAAACGGGGGTTTACAACTTTTTGTATATAATTGTAGTAGTGTTTTCTCAAAAGGGGGTTTACAACTTTTTGTATGTAATTATAGTAGACTTTACTCAAAACGGGGGTTCACAGTTTTTTGTATGTAATTTTAGTAGTGTTTATAAAGAACAGGGGTTTACAACTTTTTGTATATAATTGCAGTAGAGTTTACTCAGAACGGGGGTTTACAACTTTTTGTATATAATTGTAGTCGATTTTACTCAAAATGGGGGTTTAGAACTCTTTGTATAAACAATTGTAGTAGAGTTTACTCAAAACGGGGGTTTACAACTTTTTGTATATAATTGTAGTACATTTTACTCAAAACGAACGGTTTACAACTTTTTGTATATAATTTTTGAGTAGTTTACTCAAAACGGGGGTTTACAACTTTTTGTATATAATTGTAGTCGAGTTTACAGAAAATGGTGGGATACAACTTTTTGTATATAAAATTTTAGTCGAGTTTACTCAAAACGGGGGTTTATAACTTTTTGTATATAATATTATAGTATTGTTTACTAAAAATTGGGGTTTACTATTTTTGTATATAAGCAGAGTAGAGTTTACTCAAAACGGGGGTTTACAACTTTGTATAGAAGTGTAGTAGAGTATTCTCAAAATGGGGGTTTGCATCTTTTTGTATATAAAATTATAGTAGAGTTCACTCAAAACGGGGGTTTAAATTTTTTTGTATGTACTTGTAGTAAAGTATACTCAAAACAGGGGTTTACTACGTTTTGTATATAAAATTAAAGTAGAGTTTACACAAAGTGGGGGTTTACAAGTTTTATGTATAAAATTATAGTAAAGTTTACTCAAAAAGGGTCCTTACAACTTTTTGTATATAACTGCAGTAGAGTTTATCCAAAACGAGGGTTTACAAATTCTTTTGTATAATTGTAGTAGAGTAAACTCAAAACAGGGATTTACAATTATATAGTAGAGTTTACTAAAAACAAGGTTTTACAACTTGTTGGATATAATTGTAGAAGAGTTTATTCAAAATTAGGTTTACAACGTTTTGTATATAATTGTAGTAGAATTTCCTTTTTGTATATAATTGTAGTAGTGTTTACTCAAAACGAGGGTTTACAAATTCTCGTATATAATTGTAGTAGAATTTACTCCAAACGGGGGTTTAAAACTTTTTGTATAAAAAATTACTGTAAAGTTCACTCAAAACAGGGGTTTACATCTTTTTGTATGTAATTATAGTAGAGTTTACTCAAAATAGGGGTTCACAACTTTTTGTATATAAAATTATAGTAGAGTTTACTCAAAACGAGGGTTTACAACTATTTGTATATAATTGTAGTAATGTTTATTCAAAACGGGGGTTTACAATTTTTTGTATATTCACTACTAGAATTTCGTGTTTTTGCATGAACAGAAATTTGACGCAAAAAACCTATTGTTGTCTCAAATAAGTGTTTTGCGTCAACAAGTTGACACAAATCAGTTGACGCAAAAACTCCGTACCAAATGTTTTTTTTGAATCAACACGTTGTCACAACAACTTTTTAGACAACATGTAGTCGCAAAAAGTGTCACCATGACCGTAACCCATTTGCTGATGTGGCAAAGGTTTTTTGCCACAACATTGTTGATTCAAATCTGATGATGTGGAATATCTTTTGAGAAAACATCATTGACACAAAAAGTGTTGACGTGGACACATTTTTGCGACAACAATGTTGAGGCAATTGGTAAATTTAATTTTTTTTTAATAAAATACTTTTGAGACAACATTGTTGAAACAAAAAATACATTTTTTAAAAAGGAAAAACCGGTTCATACACGGTACCTCTCTGTCATAGCCCAAAATACATACAAAACCTACCACAACACAAAAGTGGTTCACAACACAAAAAACAAAATCACCACAACCAAATTCAATAAGTCTAACAAACTTAATTTCATAAGTCTAATGAAATTACAAAGCATCTAAAACATCAACACTCACCATCATACGGAGTACTTAGTCTAAAGAAAATGTCAAAAGATTATCATCATATGATACCTCATCGGAAGGTGGGTGGAGGAGAAATATTGATTTGTGGCATTGGCATGTCGTAGCGCCATCTTCACCATTGCGTAGTGTATTAAAAGCCGTAGACCTTAGCCGAATATTGCAAAAAGAAGCCATTCGCAACACAAAAACATGAGACGATTTCAAGACAAAAATAAAGAACATAAACTAGGAAAATATCACGAAGCACTTCCCCAACAAGAAACGGTGACTAACAAATACTTATATCCATATCCCAACAATCACTTTTGACGACATTCAATACAAAGAAGAACAAAAGTTGTTCCAACATCAAGGTCAAGCAACTACTAGGGGCTAATACAATTTTATCAAAAACACCAAAGTTATGATCCATCCATAATAATTAAAAACTGAATAATCAACATTTATTTCACTTCTTCTGCCGCCAACTTAGTCATTTTCTTCTAGCCAACTTACACATTTTTTGGCAGTTGCCAGAGACATAAGCTTGAAAGGTTCAACAATAGTGTGCATGGAAATGATACCACATGTTTTTTCAACATTCAGACCATGTGACTACAAGGGATGGGTATAATGGAAGCATACATAACCAAGTGGTATGATTACTCTGCATATTTACATAATATGATTAACCTCGACCAAACATAAATTATTTTCTTGAATTTGTTTACGATATACTTATGGAGGCATGTCGGCGTTGTGCTTGTGAGGTCCGCCCACCGCAAGCTTGAATACTTCACTTTCTTTCAGCTTATTAATATTTCTTTCTGAATTTTCTCTGATAAAAGAAAGATTAAAGAACAACCCAACATGGCAAGACATATAACATATTGCTAACCATATAAACAACTAGCATCACAAAAACATATTACTAAAGTAAAGAATGAGCTACTAAACCAATGGAAAAGGGTAACTGAAAGTCATCGGTTCTAAACCTCTTGATACACTCCGACCACTCATTGTGAGACTTACAATGCTTTCCTTTTCCACTTTGTCTCCGCCCGAGGCCCCGACTCTTGATCCTTCTAGTCATTGTTGTCTTCCATTCCTGAACCGAGAAGCATCGTCTTGCGAGCAACGTGACGAGTGACCGGGCCGGAAGTGATCTTTGAAAGAAAAAAGACACAACATTACAAGTTATAACACAAATGGGATATGAATTGAAGTTATTAATGATGAATGTAATTTATTAAATACAAACATTTAAATCCGCAAGCATTTTTCAATATCATCTTGCCGCACTTTCTTAAACTTATCGTGCCAAGCCTCACAAGAAAGTGCGGACATAGATGCCAATGGCAATCGTAATGCAGATCCATATTCTTCCCTAGTGCCTGCCGTGTGCAATTTTTGTTGTCACGCTCTAAATGGATGGCATGGCCGAGTTGCATACAAGTATTAAAGTTAAAGTGTGATAGTGTGAATGCTTGAGTGTTTAAGTCTCAACGTATTATACACGTAGCCAAAATTAACAAAGCGGTTATACAAGATTCTAGTGATCAATAATGTAGAGAAATTCTAGTGATTGATTTCGTTTACTTAATCAATAAGAACACAACTCATGGTATGTATGCGTAGTATACAACATAACAGAAAAGATCCATGTACTAAGTACTCTTAACAAACTAATGATAAGTGACACACCACTAGACTCATACGCATGGCATTTAATTATACTACATTACTACTATTCTTTATATTTTTTTATGCACAACAACAACAACAGGCTCTCCCATATCTATTATTCACGAAACGTAGATGGCTCTTGTCTAGACATTAAATAGAGCATACAATCAACAAAATAGTGAATATCAAAGCATGACGGGTACATAAACATATGCCAAGTATGTAGTATTAAGAGGGGAATAAACAAATGACATACTAACTGAACTCTCCAATGGCAGAGGTAACAAAAATCGCAATGAACAAGGTCAAATATTAGAAGAAAATCGATTACAAAAACCAAAGCAAGCAAGAAAAATGACACCACGCAACCGGAAAGTAATCAAATTACATGTCCTTCATACTAACACTCAAAAACAAGCGGTGAATCCGAGGCAGATGCCAAAATCCAAATCAACAAATCAACAAAACAACAAGCGTTATTTCTCATCAATAATTCAATTACGTTCAAAACAAACTATCCAAATAAAAATTTGCTTTGGTCACAAAACTACCATAGATACTTTTAGATTCTTTTTTAAGTAATAGTAAAGAAACAACTTGGCAAAATAGTAAAACGAACTAGAGATTAACATGCAAATAAAGAGGAAAAGTAGAGTATTATGAGGAAAAACCTTGAAGCCAAGTTCAATAATGCTATTTTCGGATCATCCGAGATAAATAAATTGGGGATGATGATTTTCAGCCCTGAATATTATGATGATCATAGGATAAGAAATTCTAGGCCGTTGATTTGGCCCGAAAATCCACAAGAAATTCAACGCCTCATTGACTCGTACAAAATATTAAGGAACGCGTTTGATCAACAAAAATCGGGAAAGTTTCATTCAATAAGAAATTTCACGCTTCAAATCACAAAGATCCATTGCAGGCTTAAAGAACTCTATAATACTCCAAATATAGTTTTACAATTGTGGCATATAAGAGCATCATCGAGAGAGTCTAAGGATAATATGAAGTGGCAATTCGGTTGCAAATTTTGCACACAAAAAAAGGGAAAAAACACAAGGTGCCAAGACAAACCAAGATACAGAGTATTCAAGGTGAAAGTATGAACAAGAAAGATTCAAAGCGAGCGAACTACATCACAAAGTTTGCCAAGACAACTAACTCAAAAGTAACAAGAACTTTAAACTAGAAAGCCATATCAACTTGACAAGAACAACCATCATATGAATTTAATATTACAAGAGGTTAACAACTTGAAACCAAAAAAAATCATTAATATCCCAACAAAAAACAATCTTGTGCTCAACAAAGCAAATCGATACTTGCAAAAAAAATTAAAAAAATAATTAGTCGATTTGCATCAAGATCGTTTTAGAGAAACATGAAGAAAAACAGAAAATCCACAAGAAATTCAACGCCTCATTCGCTCACGGTTTTGAATCAAAAGAAATACGTAAATAAAAAAATGGCGTATGGCCCGGAGTAGAAGAATGTTTGAATCATTAACGAATGAATTAAATTTGATGCATAAAATTACCTTATATGAACAAATTTAAAGAGATTGACGGAATTTCCTCTCTGATCCCCGAACACAAGCCAAATCGCCGGTAGGCGTACAGAGAGTGCTTAAAGTGTAGATGACGACGTTGTAGTGCATTTGTGTTAGGGCTTAGGGTTTTAAGTCCGATTTTGATCTTTTGTGTCAAAATGTTGTCTCAAATACCTTTCTTTATATGTGACATAATCATCAGGGTGTCATCCACGTGGTGTCGATGTAGAATACGAATTTAATGTTAACGCAAAACTAAATTGTTGCCTCAAAAAATATAAAAATATTTTCACGTTTACTTTTTGCTTCAAAATTTTCACATGTTGTGTCAAAAGTGTTTCCCGGCTAAGTTTCTTTGTTGCGAGAGAGTATTTGAGTGAACGTTGTCACAAATAATAGCATTTGTGTCAAACATAAATTCAGCATCATCACACCCTTTTTTGCGTCGACCTGTTGACCCTGAAAAGTATCTTATGTGTCAACAATTTGTTGACCCAAAAACTTTTGCCTCAAAAAGCCAGATTCTTGTAGTGATAATTGTACAAGAGTATACTCAAAACGGGGTTTAAAACTTTTGTATATAATTGTAGTAGAGTCTATTCAAAATGAGGGTTTACAACATTTTGTATATAATTGTAGTAGTGTAAACTCTAAACGGGGGTTTACAATTATATAGTGGAGTTTACTCAAAACATTGGTTTACAACTTTTTGTATATAATTGTAGTAAAGTTTACTCGAAATAGGGGTTTAGAACATTTTGTATATAATCGTCTTAGAGTTTACTTAAAATGGGGATTTAATACTTTCTGTATATAATTGTTGTAGAGTTTACGTAAAATGAGGGTGAAAAACTTTTTGTATGTAATTGTAGTAGAGTTTACTAAAAACGGAGATTTATAACTTTTTGTAAACAAAATCAATATAGAGTGTACTCAATACGGGGGTTTACAACTTTTTGTATATAAATTATAATAGAGTTTACTCAAAACAGGGGTTAAAACTTTTAGTATGTAATTATAGTAGAGTTTACTCACAACAGGGGTTTACAAGTTTTCATATATAAAATTATAGTAAAGTTGATTCAAAACATGGGTTTACAACTTTTTGTTTATATAATTATAGTAGAGTTTACTCAAAACGGGGTTTACAACTTTTTCTATATAAAATTGTAGTAGAGTTTACTCAAAACGGGGTTTTGCAACTTTTTGTATATAATTATAGTAGAGTTTACTTAAAACGGGGGTTTACAACTTTTTTGTATATAATTGTAGTAGAGTTTACTCAAAATGGGGGTTTGCAACTTTTTGTATATAAAATTATAGTAAAGTTTACTCAAAACGGGGGTTAACAACTTTTTGTATATACTGGTAGTAGAGTTTACTCAAAACTGGGGTTTAAAACTTTTTATATATAATTGTAGTAGATTTTTTACAACTTTTTTGTATATAAAATTATAGTAAAGTTTACTCAAAATGGGGGTTTACAAATTTTTGAATATAATTGTAGTAGATTATACTCAAAACGGGGGTTTACAACTTTTTGTATATACTAGGAGTAGAGTTTACTCAAAACGGGGGTTTACAACTATTTGTATATAATTTTCGTAGAGGTTACTCAAAACGGGGGTTTACAACTTTATTGTATGTAATTGAAGTAGAGTTTAATCAAAATAGGGGTTTACAACTTTTTGTACATGAAATGAGAGCAGAGTTTACTCAAAACGGGGGTTTAAAACTTTTTGTACGTAATTGTAGTAGTGTTTACTCAAAATAGGGGTTTACAACTTTTTGAATATAATTGTAGTAGAGTATACTCCAAACGGGTGTTTACAACATTTTGTATATTGTAGTAGAGTTTACTCAATACGGGGGTTTACAACTTTATGTACATAAAATTAATGTAGATATTAATCAAAACAGGGTTTACAACTTATGTATATGTAATTACAGTAAAATTTACTCAAAACGGGGGTTTACAACTTTTTGTATATAATTGTAGTAGAGTTTACTAAAAATGGGGGTTTACAACTTTTTCTATGTAATTATTTTAGAGTTTACTCAAAACGGGGGTTTACAGTTTTTTGTATGTAATTTTAGTAGAGTTTACTAAAAACAGGGGTTTACAACTTTTTGTATATAATTGCAGTATAGTTTACTCAAAATGGGGGTTTACAACTTTTTATGTATATTTGTAGTAGAGTTTACTCAAAATGGGGGTTACAACTTTTTGTATATACAATTGTAGTAGAGTTTACTTAAAACGGGGGTTTACAACATTTTGTTTATAAAATTATTGTAGAGTTTACTCAAAAAAGGGGTTTACAACTTTTGTATATAATTGTAGTAATGTTGACTCAAATCGGGGGTTACAACTTTTTGTATATAATTGAAGTAGAGTTTACACAAAATCGGGGGATACAACTTTTTGTATATAAAATTGTTGTAGAGTTTACTCAAAACAGGTGTTTACAACTTTTTGTTTATAAAATTATAGTATGGTTGACTCAAAATGGGTGTTTACAGCTTTTTGTATATAATTGTAGTAGAGTTTACTCAAAACAGGGGTTTACAACTTTTTGTATATAAATGTAGTAGAGTATACTCAAAACGGGGGTATACAACTTTTTGTATATAAAATTATAGTAGAGTTCACTCAAATCGGTGGTTTAAAAATTTTTGTATATACTTGTAGTAGAGTATACTCTAAACAGAGGTTTACAACTTTTTTTTTTAATAAAATTATAGTAGAGTTTACTCAAAATGGGGATTTACACCTTTTTGTATGTAATTGTAGTAGAGTTTACTCAAAACAGGGGTTCACAACTTTTTGTATGTAAAATTGTAGTAGAATTTACTCAAAACGGGGGTTTTCAACTTTTTGTATATAATAGTAGTAGAGTTTACTCAAAACGGGGGTTTACAACTTTTTGTATATAAGTGTAGTAGAGTTTACGCAAATCGGGGTTTACAAATTTTTGTTTATAATTGTAGTAAAATGTATTCAAAACGGGGGATTAAAATGTTTTGTATACAATATTACAGTAGAGTTACTCAAAACGGGGGATTACAACTTTTTGTATATAAAATTATAGTAGAGTTTACTCAAAATGAGGGTTTACAACTTTTTGTTTGTAATTGTAGTAGAGATTACTCAAAAAGGGGGATTACAACTTTTTGTATATAAAATTATAGTAGTGTTTACTCAAAATGGGGGTTTACATCATTTTCTATATAATTGTAGTAGAGCATATTCAAAATGAGGGTTTACAACTTTTTTGATATAATTTTAGTAGAGTTTACTCAAAATCGGGGTTTTCAACTTTTTGAATAAAATCGTAGTAGAATTTCCTCAAAACAGGGTTTACAACTTTTTTTTATATAATTGTAGTATAGTTTACTGAAAACGAGGGTTTACAATTTTTTGTATATAATTGTAGTAGAGTTTACTCAAAACGGGGGTTTAAAACTTTTTGTATACAAAACTACTGTAGAGTTTACTCAAAACGGGGGTATACAACCTTTTGTGTGTAATTATAGTGGAGTTTATTCAAAATGGCTGTTTACAACTTTTTGTATATAAAATTTTAGTGGAGTTTACTCGAAACGAGGGTTTAAAACTATTTGTATATAATTGTAATAGGGTTTACTCAAAACGGGGGTTTACAAATTTTTGTATATAATTGTAGTAGAGTATACTCAAAACGGGGTTTAAAACTTTTGTATATAATTGTAGTAGTGTTTATTCAACGAGGGTTTACAATATTTTGTATATAATTGTACTAGAGTAAACTCTAAATGAGGGTTTATAATTTTATAGTGGAGTTTACTGAAAACAAGGATTTACAACTTTTTGTATACAATTGTAGTAGAGTTTACTCAAAATAGGGTTTTACACCATTTTGTATATAATTGTCTTAGAGTTTACTTAAAACGGGGGTTTATAACTTTTTGTATACAAAATTACTGTAGAATTTACTCAATACGGGGGTTTACAACTTTTTGTATATAAAATTATTGTAGAGTTTACATAAAAAGGGGGTTTACAACTTTTTGTACATAATTATAGTGGTGGTCACTCACAATGGGGGTTTACAACTTTTTGTATATGAAAATATAGTATAGTTGACTCAAAATGAGTGTTTAAAACTTTTTGTATATATAATTATAGTAGAGTTTACTCAAAGAAGGGGTTTACAACTTTTTGTATATAAAATTATATTAGAGTTTACTCGAAACGGGGTTTCACAACTTTTTGTATATATTGTACTAGAGTTTACTCAAAACGGGGGGTTACAATTTTTTTGTATATATTGTAGTAGATTTTACTCAAAATAGGGGTTTACAACTTTTTGTATATAGAATTGTAGTAGATTTTACTCTAAATAGGGGTTTACAACTTTTGGTATGTGAAATTATAGAAGAGTTACTCAAAACGTGGGTTTAAAACTTTTTGTATATAATTGTATTAGAGTGTACTCAAAACGGGGGTTTACAACTTTTTGAATATAATTGTACTATAGTTTACTCAAAATGGGGGTCTACAACATTTTGTATATTGTAATCTGATTTACTCAAAACGGGGTGTACAAGTTTTGCATATAAAATTATTGAAGGGTTTAATCCAAACGGGTTTTCAACTTTTGTATATGTAATTATAGTATAGTTTACTCAAAACAGGGGTTTATAACTTTTTGAATATATAATTGTAGTAGAGTTTACTCAAGATGGGGGTTTAAAACTTTTTTGTATGTAATTATAGTAGAGTTTACTCAAAACGGGGGTTTACAGTTTTTTGTATATAATTTTTGTAAATTATACTAAAAATAGAGGTTTACAACTTTTTGTATATAATTGCTGTAGAGTTTATTCAAAACGGGGGTTTACAACTTTTTGTATATAATTGTAGTATAGTTTAATCAAAACGGGAGCTTACAACAATTTTATATATAATTGTAGTAGAGTTTACTCAAAACTGGAGTTTATAACTATTTGTATATAACACTAGTAGAGTTTACTCAAAACGGGGGTTTACAACTTTTTGTATATAATTTTAGTAAAGTTTACTCATAACGGGGGTTTACAACTTTTTGTATATAATTGTAGTTGAGTTTACACAAAATGGGGGTATACAACTTTTTGTATGTAAAATTGTATTAAAGTTTACTCAAGATGGGGTTTTACAAGTTTTTGTATATAATTGTAGTAGAGATTACTCAAAACGGAGGTTTATAACTTTTTGTATACAATTGTAGTAAAGTTTACTCAAAACGGGGGTTTACAACTTTTAGCATATAATTGTAGTAGAGTTTAGACAAAACGGAGGTTTACAACTTTTTGTATATAATTGTAGTACAGTTAACTCAAAACGGGGGCATACAACTTTTTGTCGATAAATTTGTAGTGGAGTTTACTCAAAACTGGGGTTTACAACTTTTTGTTTATGTAATTATAATAGAGTTTACTCAATATGGGGGTTTCCATTGTTTTGTATAGAAAATTACTGTAGAGTTTACTCAAAATGGGGGTTTACAGCATTTTGTATATAATTGTTGTAGAGTTTACTCAAAACGGGGTTTTACAACTTTTTTGTATATATTTGTAGTCGAGTTTACTCAAACAAGGGTTTATACCTTTTTGTATATAAAATTATAGTAGAGTTTACTCAAACCAGGTGTTTTCAACTATATGTAAATAATTGTAGTAGAGTTACTCAAAACGAGGGTTTTCAACTTTTTGTATATAATTGTAGTAGAGCTTACTCAAAATAGGGGTTTAAAAATTATATGTCATTATATTAGAGTTTACTCAAAACGGGGGTTTACAATTCTTTGTATATAATTTTAGTAGAGTATACTAAAAATAGGGGTTTAAAACTTTTTGTATATAATTGCAGTAGAGGTTACTCAAAAAAGGGGTTTACAACTTTTTGTATATAATTGTAGTAGACTTTACTCAAATTGGGGGTTTACAACTTTTTGTATATACATTGTATTAGAGTTTATATAAAAATGGGGTTTAAAACTTTTTGTATATATAATTATAGTAGAGTTTACTCAAAACGGGGTTTACAACTTTTCTATATAATTGTAGTAGAGTTTAGTCAAACGGGGGTTTACAACCTTTTGTATATAATTTTAGTAGAGATTACTCATAACGGGGTTTACAACTTTTTATAATTGTAGTAGAGTTTACTCAAAATGGGGTTTTACAACTTTTTGTAAATAAGCTGTAGTAAAGTTTACTCAAAATTAGGGTTTTCAACTTTTGTATATAAAATTAAAGTAGACTTTACTCAAAACTAGGGTTTATAAATTTTTGTATATAATTGTAGTATAGTTTACTCAAAACAGGGGTTTACAACTTTTTGTATATAAATGTAATGGAGTATACTCAAAACGGGGGTTTACAACTTTTGTATATAAAATTATAGTAGAGTTCACTCAAAACGGTGGTTTAAAAATTTTTGTATATACTTGTAGTAGAGTATACTCAAAACAGAGGTTTACAACTTTTTTTTATATAAAATTATAGTAGAGTTTACTCAAAATGTGTATTTACACCTTTTTGTATGTAATTGTAGTAGAGTTTACTCAAAACAGGGGTTTACAACTTTTTGTATGTAAAATTATAGTAGAATTTACTCAAAAAGGGGGTTTTCAACTTTTTAAGTATAATTGTAGTAGAGTTTACTCAAAACGGGGGGTTTACAACTTTTTGTATATAAGTTGTAATATCCCGATTTTTGGATAAAGGGCATTTCGGTCTTTTGATAAATCGGAATATTATGTTCTTTTGTTTTAAAGGGGTTTTATAAAAGAAAAAGGGATAATTAAAGGACTTAAATAATAATTAGAGATAATTGGGATTTATAAAAAGGGATATAATCCTAATTATTAACCTAGTTGTTATTTTGTCAAAAAAAAGAGAATAAATGATTTTTTTTTTTTTTTGAGGAGAGCCGCAAGTTAAAAAAAAAAAAGAGAGAGGAAGAACTTTCAATCCTCAGGCTTAATCCGTTGATCTTTTGGACAGACATCTCAAGGGAAAAAGAATCACCGCGACAAGAGGATCGTTTGGATATCAACCATCCCTAGAACCGTTAACGTAAGTTTCTTCATCGTTTTAATTTAGGATCGTTCTTCATGGTTTAACAGCGTTTTCTGGGTCTAAGCTTCGTAGTGACCAGTTTTGGGTTTGATCGTTTTAGGTTTGAGGTTAAAGGTTTAACTTTTTTCAAAGATTTGGTTGCGTGGATCGTTGTAGCTCGCAAAATCAAGGTAACGTGGCTTCTCATCGTATGATTAAGTTCTTGTAGGGTCGTAGGGCAATGTGTATGGTTTTCCTGTGTTTTATAACCTGTTTATGTGGAGTTTTGGGATGCATATGGTTGGAGATCGCAAAGAACAAAGTTGCAGATTTTCCGGTTAAAACCAGGTGGGCGGGCGCCCGACTTCGACGGGCGGGCGTCCGGTTCCTCTACAACCTTGAACGGGCATTTGATACTTTGGACGGGCGCTCGAGAGGGTCGGGCCGATACAGATGTGATGGTTTGGGGAGGACGGGCGTTCAACCTTTTAGACGGACGCGTTCGATCTTTTAAACGGGCGTTCACTGAGACTTTTCGTTGTTTTGTTTTATTGAGTCAGCTTGAGTTCAGGCTTTATAATCATGTTGTATTGCATAACCTTACGTGACAAAGCTCTGAACTAGCTTCTGGTGCGTTTAGTTCCGGCACCACATGGATTCCCTAAAAAGATGAAGTGTGGGACCACTGGAAGCTTCGGATTTGCCTTGTGCTTCGATAGACTAGAGTTTATCGATGTCTGTGTAATTGCTAGGCCTTGTCCGTGTCTAGTGGTCTAAGTAGGAGAGAAGGAAGTGTGAGGGAGCTTACCTGAAAACACTTAGGTGGCTAGTTAAACATCTAATCAAACGTATGTGCTAGATTAAAATCTTAAACATCATGCAATGCTTGGTAAGGCATAGTACAATATCGCGATGTGTCCTCTGACCAGACAAAGTAGACTGTACCCACGCCGGTCAATCGATTGGCCGACACAAAGCGCTTGGTGCACTCGCCGGTCATCACACTATCGGGACTCGAGATATTCCCGGGCTACTGAGCGAGTCTCTAAGTAGGTTGCACCCAGCTTGTCCTAGTACATCCTATTACTAGGCGTAATGCCCTTGTTATTCATGATGTAACAAACTTGAGCTAAGATAGATACCCTTGGAACCTCATGTTATGCAATGAACATAATATGATAGTTAGCTAGGGCTAATAACGGAAATGAGTTAATAAAAGACGGTATTGCTTTTATTTCTTTATGAGGGCATAGTTATACGATCTTCTACACGTTGCTAAGTACTTTTGTACTTACCCCGTTACGTTATCTTTGTCTGTCCCCTTTCCCCAAAGAAGATGAACATGTGGTTACCGCTGATGAGTTCTTTGATGACGAGGACGTTTGAGTGGGAGTTTGAAGACTTAGATCGTTTAGATGTTTTCTTTTCATAAACAGTTGTTTCCAGTTTTGAACAATGTTGTTCTTTCTTTGGTTTAGTTATCTTTGAGATCTTTTGGATTGAATTCTGGATGTTTAGATCTTTTATTGGATTTAGTTTTTCTTCACAGCATTGATTACCGTATGTTTCGATCGTTTGGTTTCCCGAGTTGTTGAGTTGTTTTATCTTCCGCGCCGTTTGGATTCTGATGTATGACGTAAGGCTTGCATGTATTATTGAGTTTTCATTTGATAATATATGTGCCGAGCGCCCTTTCCGGATAAGGACTCGGTGTCCGGGAACGGGGCGTTACAGTTGGTATCAGAGAGAAAGTTTTCCTTGCTTTGTGTAGACTTGATTTTTCTTTAAGATAAGGTTAGAGCTTTAGTAACCCCTCTCTTTCTTGGCTACTGAGGATGGTGCTTACTAGAGGAGGAGCTAGTTCGCATAACGCCGAGGCGAGATAATACCCAGACGAGTAACGCAGAGACGGATTTTACTGAGGTTGTGGTTCCGAGAAGGAGGAGGAGTGGACCAGCTACTCAGGTTCCTCCGGACACTCAAGTGAACAACCCCAGTCATGGTGGAAATCAAGGACCAAGTAATTGTGTAGAGGTCGAGTGGAACAAACAGTCCTTCAAGGTTTAGCACCCAGCATTCAGCTTTCTACATCGGCTCAAGGACCACCACTTGGACCGGGTTGGGACTTTCTAATCCACCGCCGCCGGTTCTCGCTTATCCACAGTATCTATGTTTCCGCTCACACCGTTGAGTTTCACTCCTCACCGACGATTCGACCTCCACCACCACCTAGATCGAGTTCTTTTTAAGCACTGGCTACACCCAAACACAAAGCAGAGTTATCGAATGCCCCACCGGTACAAAGAAGTTAGCCAGCTGACCAAAGCAGCTTGGGGGTTATGATAGACCAATAGACCCCAGTATGAGAAGGTGAAGAAGCACAGGTACCAGAGTTTTTCGGTAATGTTGAGCCAAAGAAGCAGACTTGTGGCTTCGTCGTTTTGAAAAGGCATGCGAAAACATGAGGCCCCGAGAATCTGAATGGGCTCGGTTAGCGATATCTTTGTTGGCGTGTAATGCAGAGAGTTGGATGGAGTCTTATGAGCAAGCTAACCCTAGAATCACAGTTAGGCGGTATTCAAGGAGTTGTTCTATCGTGAATACTTCCTAGAACGGCACAAAATGCAAAGGCCAACGAGTTTCCGAGTTTAAAACAGGGAAGAAATACTACAGTGACACAGTACTCGCAGAAATTCCATGAGCTGGGCAGATTCTACCCCGAGATTATGAAGAGTGAAGAAAAGAAGATAGACAAGTTTATGGAAGGATTGTCACATGATGTGGCAAAAGGTATGCTTGGAGATAGACCGACGAGTATGGCAAGCGTCATGGATAGAGCATTGACAGCGGAAAGGTTTGCCAACAGGCCGACAGTGGTAGTTGGGGACAAGAGGCCATTCTCAAATTTTCAAGGAGGTAGTAGAGGGGCGCCACAACAGAATGTAAAGAAGACAGGGAATTTAGCAATGAAGAGTTCGACAAGTGGGACGCCACCGGTTTGTGCTAAGTGTAACAAGGCACACACAGAGAGATTGCATGGTCGGTAGCTTGAATTGTTTCCATCTGCGGGAAGCGGGACACTACTCGAGGGCGTGTCCTAAGAAGTTATCACAGGCAATCAAGCAGAGGCGAAGTAACCAAAGGGTAGTCGTCCCACGGGTAGCGAATCGTTCGTATCTTTGCGTGGCAGATCTGGAACCAGAGGAGCTAGATGACCTTGTGGTGACAGGTACTTTTCAGTGTTTGTGTTTCTTATAAATATTTAATATGATATAGCGCGCATATGATATTACATATTTATACGTAAATTGATTCACTTTTAGGTACCATAATCATAGATAATCTAGCGATTTATTTCTGTTTGATACCGGAGCTTCAGGAACTTTTGTTTCATCAAACATAGTCAAGAAGTTAAACCTACCGCTTAAGGAGTTGGAGAGACCCTTGAGTATATCCACCCCTTTGGGCCGAGTCACCAGATGTGCTCAAGTCACACCCTCAGTCGACATTAGAGTTGGGACTTACAAGTGCCAGCATGCCCTGACGGTGTTGGATTTCTGCACTTTGATGTTATCTCTAGGTATGGACTCGTTGTCTAAGAACCATGTCTATTTGGATTGCAAAGGCAAGAGAGTAATCTTTAAAGTTCCAGGAAAATCAGCTAAGACCTTTCAGGGTACCGTATACAAGCCTAGCAAGAAACAACATCCGATCATCTCAGCAGTTAAAGCCTTAAAAGCCTTGAGGCAGGGTTGCCAAGGTTTTGTTGTTTATGCATTAGACAAGGAAAAGCTCAAACCCGAGTTAGGAGAGACTCGTGTAGTTAAGGACTTTCCTGAAGTTTTCCCGGAAGATTTGCCAGGACATATGCCTGATAGGGCCATAGAGTTTGAGATCGAGTTGATCGCAGGAGCTTCACCAGTAGCTAAAGCACCATACAGGATGGCACCAGCTGAGTTGAAAGAGTTGAAGATTCAGCTTAAGGAGATGTTAGAGAAAAACATCATCCAGCCAAGTACATCACCGTGGGGAGCACCGGTTTTGTTTGTAAAGAAGAAAGATGGGAGTATGCGCTTGTGCATCGATTACAGAGAGTTGAATAAACTGACGATCAAGAATAAGTACCCTTTACCAAGGATTGATGATCTGTTCAGCCAGTTGCAAGGTAAGAAAGTGTTCTCTAAGATTGATCTTAGGTCCGGTTATCATCGCTTGAAGATTAAGGTGTCGAGATATACCTAAGACAAATTTCTTTGATGCAGGTATGGACATTATGAGTTTTTGGTCATGCCGTTTGGACTCACTAATGCTCCATCGAAGTTCATGGACCTAATGCAAAGAGTTTTCATGCCTTATCTCGACAAGTTTGTGATAGTCTTCATAGACGATATCTTGGTATACTCTAAGGATGAGGAAGAGCATGAAAAACATCTAAGGATAGTTCTACAGACCCTAAAAGAGAACAAGCTGTATGCTAAGTTTTCCAAGTGTGAGTTTTGGTTGGATCAAGTCCGGTTTTCTTGGGCATATAGTTTCCGGAGAAGGTATTAAAGTGGATCCAAAGAAAGATAGAAGTCATGTTGCTAAGTGGCTCTGACGCGTCGAATGAGATAAGAAGTTTCTTGGGTCTAGCAGGGTACTACCGGAAGTTTGTAAAGGATTTCTCTAAGATAGCTACACCTCTTACGAGACTTACTCAGAAGAACGTCAAGTATGAGTGGGTACTCGACGAATGTGAGGAAGCCTTCCGGACTTTGAAAGAAAAGTTGACCACGACCTCGTGTTGGCGTTACGGAGGTTTTGATAATTATGATGTTTATACAGATGCCTCGGGTCAAGGTTTGGGTGGTGTTTTGATGCAATCAGAAAGGTGATTGCTTATGCATCTAGGCAACTAAAGGTGCATGAGAAGAATTACCTACACACACGACTTGGAGTTGGCGGCGGTGGTGTTTGCTCAAGCTTTGGAGACACTATTTGTATGGTGTCAAGACAAGGATCTTCACGGATCATAAGAGCCTTAAGTTCTTCTTTACTCGGGAGAATCAACATGAGACAAAGAAGATGGTTAGAGTTTGTGAAAGACTACGACTTGGACATTCAATACCACCCGGTAAGGCGAATGTCGTAGGCGATGCACTTAGCCGGAGAGCGGTTAATGCTATCACCACCTTACAAGAAGTTGTGGATCGATTGGACGAAATGCGATTGAAGTGGTTGAGCGAGAAGGATGAAGACCAGTTTATGGCGCCATTGATGGCGAGGTCAGATCTGCTAGATGAAATACGGTTTAAACAAGATAAGGACCCAGTGATGGTTAATTTGAAGCGTGTGGCCCGAGAAAAACCTACAATGGTGGTTATCGGTTGGACAAGAGTGGTTATCTTTGGTATGGAGACCGCTTTGTGTACCGGATGTGGATGGTCTAAGAGAGAAGGTTATGGATGAGGCTCACAAGATTGCTTTTGCGGTTCATCCCGGAGCCACTAAGATGTATAGAGATCTCAAGGAAAGATCTTGGTGGCCTGGTATGAAGTTAGGGATCGCAGAGTTCGTGGCGAGATGCGATACATGTCGAGGGTGAAAGCGAACATAAAAGGCCAGGAGGTTTGCTTGAAACCTTTGGAGATACCGGAATGGAAATGGAGAATATCACGATGGATTTCATCACCGGTTTGCCTAAGACGAAGGCGGTCATGACATGATTTGGGTGATTGTGGATCGACTTACCAAATCAGCCCATTTCTTGCCGTGTAAGGTAGACATGCCTATAAAGAAGTTCGCTACTATGTACATCGACAATATAGTGAAGCTTCATGGTGTGCCTTTATCTATTGTATCCGGCGAGGATAGTAGATTCATCGATCGCTTTTGGAAAGGTCTCAGAAAGCTTTTGGAGCGAAGACCGATTTGAGCACGGCGTTTCATCCTTAGGGACGGATGGGCAATCCGAGAGAACGATTCGACTCTTGAGGATATGCTTAGAGCTTGTGTTTTGGATGCCGGAGGTTCATGGATAGATTACCTCAACTTAGCGGAGTTTGCTTACAATAACAGTTACCACGCAAGTTTGGGAATGCCACCTTTTGAGGCCTTGTATGGTAGGAAGTGTAGGACTCCACTTTATTGGGATGAAGTGGGAGAGAAACACATCACAGGGCGGAGATGGTTCAAAGAAGCCAAGGAGAAGATCGAGTTGATACGGAAGAATCTGAAAGCTGCGCAAGATCGCCAAAAAAGTTGGGCCGATGTTAGAAGGAGACCGCTAGAGTTCGAAGTTGGGGACAGAGTTTACCTTCGAGCGTCTCCAATGAAGGGTGTCAAGAGGTTTGGTCAGAAAGGGAAGCTAAGTCCAAGGTACGTTGGACCTTTTGATATCATCGAAAGAGTTGGGAAGTTGGCTTATAGACTACGGTTGCCAGAATCGATGTCTAGAGTCCACAATGTCTTCCACGTATCAATGCTTAAAAAGTGTTTATCAAAAGTGGATGTGGAATCTGAGATTGATCCGGAAGTGTTACAAGACAACCTATCATACGTGGAAAAAGCCGATCAAGTTCCTGGATAGAAAGGAAAGGATGATCAAGAGGCGAATGATTCCGTTAGTGTTAGTGCAATGGAGCAACCATGCACCGACGGAAGCCACCTGGGAAGTGGAAGCAGATATGTTGGACGAGTTCCCAGAGTTCCCTCATCTTCCAGGTACGTTCTAGTTTCGAGGACGAAACTCCTCTTAAGGGGGGAGGAATGTAATATCCCGATTTTTGGATAAAGGGCATTTCGGTCTTTTGATAAATCGGAATATTATGTTCTTTTGTTTTAAAGGGGTTTTATAAAAGAAAAAGGGATAATTAAAGGACTTAAATAATAATTAGAGATAATTGGGATTTATAAAAAGGGATATAATCCTAATTATTAACCTAGTTGTTATTTTGTCAAAAAAAAAAGGGAACAGCCGCATTTTTTTTGAGGAGAGCCGCAAGTTAAAAAAAGAGAGAAGAACTTTCAATCCCGTGGCTTAATCCGTTGATCTTTTGGACAGACATCTCAAGGGAAAAAGAATCACCGCGACAAGAGGATCGTTTGGATATCAACCATCCCTAGAACCGTTAACGTAAGTTTCTTCATCGTTTTAATTTAGGATCGTTCTTCATGGTTTAACAGCGTTTTCTGGGTCTAAGCTTCGTAGTGACCAGTTTTGGGTTTGATCGTTTTAGGTTTGAGGTTAAAGGTTTAACTTTTTTCAAAGATTTGGTTGCGTGGATCGTTGTAGCTCGCAAAATCAAGGTAACGTGGCTTCTCATCGTATGATTAAGTTCTTGTAGGGTCGTAGGGCAATGTGTATGGTTTTCCTGCGTTTTATAACCTGTTTATGTGGAGTTTTGGGATGCATATGGTTGGAGATCGCAGCAAACAGGTTGCAGATTTTCTGGGTTAAAACCCAGTGGACGGGCGTCCAGACTTCTGGACGGGCGTCCGGTTCCTCTGCAGCTTGAACGGGCGTTTGATACTTTGGACGGGCGTTCAGAGGGTCAGTTTCGATACAGGATGTGATGGTTTGGGGGAGGACGGGCGTTCAACCTTTTAGGACGGGCGTTCAGTCTTTTAAACGGGCGTTCAGCCTGAGACTTTTCGTTGTTTTGTTTTATTGAGTCAGCTTGAGTTCAGGCTTTATAATCATGTTGTATTGCATAACCTTACGTGACAAAGCTCTGAACTAGCTTCTGGTGCGTTTAGTTCCGGCACCACATGGATTCCCTAAAAAGATGAAGTGTGGGACCACTTGAAGCTTCGGATTTGCCTTGTGCTTCGATAGACTAGAGTTTATCGATGTCTGTGTAATTGCTAGGCCTTGTCCGTGTCTAGTGGTCTAAGTAGGAGAGAAGGAAGTGTGAGGAGCTTACACGAAAACACTTAGGTGGCTAGTTAAACATCTAATCAAGCGTATGTGCTAGATTAAAATCTTAAACATCATGCAATGCTTGGTAAGGCATAGTACAATATCGCGATGTGTCCTCCGACCGGACAAAGTAGATCTGTACTCCACGCCGGTCAATCGATTGGCGGACAAAGCGTTTGGTGCACTCGCCGGTCATCACACTATCGGGACTCGAGATATTCCCGGGCTACTAGAGCGAGTCTCTAAGTAGGTTGCACCCAGTTGTCCTAGTACATCCTATTACTAGGCGTAGTGCCCTTGTTATTCATGATGTAACAAACTTGAGCTAAGATAGATACCCTTGGAACCTCATGTTATGCAATGAACATAATATGATAGTTAGCTAGGGCTAATAACGGAAATGAGTTAATAAAAGACGGTATTGCTTTTATTTCTTTATGAGGCATAGTTATACGATCTTACACACGTTGCTAAGTACTTTTGTACTTACCCGTTACGTTATCTTTGACTCGCCCTCTTTCCCCAAAGAAGATGAACAGGTGGTTACCACTGATGAGTTCTTTGATGACGAGGACGTTTGAGTGGGAGTTTGAAGACTTAGATCGTTTAGATGTTTTCTTTTCATAAACAGTTGTTTCCAGTTTTGAACAATGTTGTTCTTTCTTTGGTTTAGTTATCTTTGAGATCTTTTGGATTGAATTCTGGATGTTTAGATCTTTTATTGGATTTAGTTTTTCTTCACAGCATTGATTACCGTATGTTTCGATCGTTTGGTTTCCCGAGTTGTTGAGTTGTTTTATCTTCCGCGCCGTTTGGATTCTGATGTATGACGTAAGGCTTGCATGTATTATTGAGTTTTCATTTGATAATATATGTGCCGAGCGCCCTTTCCGGATAAGGACTCGGTGTCCGGGAACGGGGCGTTACATAAGTGTTGTAGAGTTTACTCAAATCGGGGTTTACAAATTTTTGTTTATAATTCTAGTAAAATTTATTCAAACCGGTGGTTTAAAACATTTTGTATACAATATTATAGTTGAGTTACTCAAAACGGGGTTTACAACTTTTGTATATAAACTTATAGTAGAGTTTACTCAAAATGGGGTTTACAACTTTTGTTTGTAATTGTAGTAGAGTTTACTCAAAAGGGGGATTACAACTTTTGTATATAAAATTATAGTAGTGTTTACTCAAAGCGGGGTTTACATCTTTTCTTATATAATTGTAGTAGAGCATATTCAAAATGAGGGTTTACAACTTTTTCGATATAATTGTAGTAGAGTTTACTCAAAATCGGGGTTTTCAACTTTTTGAATAAAATTGTAGTAGAATTTCCTCAAAACAGGGTTTACAACTTTTTTGTATATAATTGTAGTATAGTTTACTGAAAACGAGGGTTTAGAAATTTTTGTATATAATTGTAGTAGAGTTTACTCGAAACGGGGGTTTAAAACTTTTTGTATACAAAACTACTGTAGAGTTTACTCAAAATGGGGGTATACAACTTTTTGTATGTAATTATAGTAGAGTTTACTCAAAATGCAGGTTTACAGCTTTTTGTATATAAAATTATAGTGGATTTTACTCGAAACGAGGTTTTACAACTATTTGTATATAATTGTAGTAGAGTTTACTCCAAACGGGGGTTTACAAATTTGTGTATATAATTGTAGTAGAGTATACTCAAAACGGGGGTTTAAATCATTTTGTATATAATTGTAGTAGAGTTTATTCAACGAGGGTTTACAATATTTTGTATATGATTGTACTAGAGTAAACTCTAAATTGGGGTTTATAATTATACAGTAGAGTTTACTCAAAACAAGGATTTACTACTTTTTGTTTATAATTGTAGCAGAGTTTACTCAAAATAGGGTTTTACACCATTTTGTATATAATTGTCTTAGAGTTTACTTAAAACGGGGGTTTAAGACTTTATGTATATAATTGTTGTAGAGTTTACTTAAAATGAGGGTGAACAACTTTTTCTATATAATTGTAGTAGAGTTTACTCAAAACGGGGGTTTATAACTTTTTGTATACAAAATTACTGTAGAATTTTCTCAATACCGGGGTTTACAACTTTTTGTATATAAAATTATTGTAGAGTTTACATAAAAAGGGGGTTTACAACTTTTTGTATGTAATTATAGTGGTGGTCACTCACAACGGGGGTTTACAACTTTTTGTATATGAAAATATAGTAGAGTTGACTCAAAATAGGGGTTCAAAACGTTTTGTATATATAATTATAGTAGAGTTTACTCAAAGAAGGAGTTTACAACTTTTTGAATATAAAATTATATTAGAGTTTACTCGAAACGGGGTTTTACAACTTTTTGTATATATTGTACTAGAGTTTACTCATAACGGGGGGTTAAATTTTTTTTGTATATATTGTAGTAGATTTTACTCAAAATAGGGGTTTACAATTTTTTGTATATAGAATTGTAGTAGATTTTACTCTAAATAGGGGTTTACAACTTTTTGTATGTGAAATTATAGAAGAGTTACTCAAAACGGGGGTTTAAAACTTTTTGTATATAATTGTAGTAGAGTGTACTCAAAATGGGGGTTTTCAACTTTTTGAATATAATTGTACTATAGTTTACTCAAAATGGGGGTCTACAACATTTTGTATATTGTAGTACAGTTTACTCAAAACGGGGGTGTACAAGTTTTTGCATATAAAATTATTGAAGGGTTTAATCCAAATGGGGTTTACAAATTTTTGTATATGTAATTATTGTATAGTTTACTCAAAACAGGGGTTTATAACTTTTTGAGTATATTTGTAGTAGAGTTTACTCAAGATGGGGGTTTAAAACTTTTTGTATGTAATTATAGTAGAGTTTACTCAAAATGGGAGTTTACAGTTTTTTGTATATAATTTTTGTAGATTACACTAAAAACAGAGGTTTACAACTTTTTGTATATAATTGCTGTAGAGTTTATTCAAAACGGGGGTTTACAACTTTTTGTATATAATTGTAGTAGAGTTTAATCAAAACGGGGGTTTACAACTTTTTACATATAATTGTAGTAGAGTTTACTCAAAACTGGAGTTTATAACTATTTGTATATAACACTAGTAGAGTTTACTCAAAACGGGGGTTTACAACTTTTTGTATATAATTTTAGTAAAGTTACTCATAACGGGGTTTACAACTTTTGTATATAATTGTAGTAGAGTTTACACAAAATGGGGGTATACAACTTTTGTATATAAAATTGTATTAGAGTTTACTCAAGGCACGGGTTTTACAAGTTTTTGTATGTAAAATTATAGTATAGTTTACTAAAAATGGGGTTTAAAGGTTTTTGTATATAATTGTTGTAGAGTTTACTCAAAATGTGGTTTTACAACTTTTTTGTATATAACTGTAGTAAAGTTTACTCAAAATTGGGGTTTACATCTTTTTGTACATAAAATTATAGTAGAGTTTACTCAAAACGGGGGTTAATAACTTTTTGTATATAGTTGTAGTAGAATTTACTCAAAACAGGGGTTTACAACTTTTTTTGTATATAATTGTAGTAGAGTTTACTCATAACGGGGGTCTACAACTTTTTGTATATACAATGGTATTGAGTTTACTTAAAATGGGGGTTTAAAGATTTTTGTATATACTTGTAGTAGAGTTTACTCAAAATGGGGTTTTACAAATTTTTGTATATAATTGTAGTAACGTTTACTCAAAATAGGGGTTTACAACTTTTTGTATATATAATTATAGTATAGTTTACTCAAAACGTGGGTTTACAACTTTTTGTATATAATTGTTGTAGAGTTTACTCAAAGCGGGACTTTACTACATTTTGTATATAATTTTACTAGAGTTTATTCATAACGGGGTGTACAACTTTTTGTATATAATTGTAGAGTTTACACAAAATGGGTGTATACAACTTTTTTTTACATAATTGTAGTAGAGTTTACTCAATCGGGACTTTACAACTTTTTGTATGTAATCATAGTAGAGTTTACTCAAATCGGGGGTTGACAACTTTTTGTAGACAAAATTATAGTATAGTTTACTCAACACGGGGGTTTACAACTTTTTGGATATAATTTTAGTAGAGATTACTCAAAACGGAGGTTTACACTTTTTGTATACAATTGTAGTAAAGTTTACTCAAAACGGGGGTTTACAACTTTTAGCATATAATTGTAGTAGAGTTTAGACAAAACGGAGGTTTACAACTTTTTGTATATAATTGTAATACAGTTAACTCAAAATGGGGGCATACAAAGATTTGTCTATCAAATTGTACTAGAGTTAACTCAAAACTGGGGTGTACATCTTTTTGTATATAATTGTAGTAGAGTTTATTCAATATGGGGGTTTCCAACGTTTTGTATAGAAAATTACTGTAGGGTTTACTCAAAATGGGGGGTTTACAGCTTTTTGTATATAATTGTTGTAGAGTTTACTCAAAACAGAGGTTTACAACTTTTTGTATATATTTGTAGTAGAGTTTACTCAAACAAGGGTTTATACCTTTTTGTATATAAAATTATAGTAGAGTTTACTCAATACAAGGGTTTTCAACTTTATGTAAATAATTGTTGTAGAGTTACTCAAAACAGGGGTTTTCCACTTTTTGTATATAATTGTAGTAGAGCTTACTCAAAATAGGGGTTTACAAATTATATGTCATTATAGTAAAGTTTACTCAAAACGGGGTTTACAATTCTTTGTATATAATTTTAGTAGAGTATACTAAAAATAGGGGTTTAAAACTTTTTGTATATAATTGCAGAGAGAGTTACTCAAAAAGGAGTTTACAACTTTTTGTATATAATTGTAGTAGACTTTACTCAAAATGGGGGTTTACAACTTTTCGTATATACAATTGTATTAGAGTTTATATAAAAATGGGGTTTACAACTTTTTGTATATATAATTATAGTAGAGTTTACTCAAAACGGGGGTTTACAACTTTTTGTATATAATTGTAGTAGAGTTTAGTCAAACGGCGGTTTACAACCTTTTGTATATAATTTTAGTAGAGATTACTCATAACGGGGGTTTACAACTTTTTGTATATAATTGTAGTAGAGTTTACTCAAAATGTGGTTTTACAACCTTTTTGTATATAACTGTAGTAAAGTTTACTCAAAATTAAGGTTTTCAACTTTTTGTATATAAAATTATAGTAGACTTTACTCAAAACTAGGGTTTAATAACTTTTTGTATATAATTGTAGTAGAGTTTACACAAAACAGGGGTTCATAACTTTTTGTATATAATTATAGTAGAGTTTACACATAACGGGGGTTTACAAATTTTTGTATATACAATGATAGTAGAGTTTACTTAAAATGGGGAATTAAAGCTTTTTGTATAAAATTGTAGTACGGTTTACCCAAAATGGGGTTTTACAATTTTTTTGTGTATAATTGTAGTAAAGTATACTCAAAATGGTGGTTTACAACTTTTTGTATATATAATTATAGTAGAGTTTATTCAAAACGTGGGTTTACAACTTTTTGTCTATAATTGTAGTAGAGTTTACTCAGAACGGGGGTTTACAACATTTTGTATATAATTTTACAAGAGTTTATTCATAACGGGGGTTTACAACTTTTTGTATATAATTGTAGAGTTTACACAAAATGGGGGTATACAACCTTTTGTAAATAATTATAGTAGAGTTTACTCAAAACGGGGCTTTACAACCTTTTGTATGTAATCATAGTAGAGTTTAATCAAAACGGGGGTTTACAACTTTTTGTATATAATTGTAGTAGAGATTACTCAAAACGGGGGTTTAAAGCTTTTTGTATATAATTGTAGTAAAGTTTACTCAAAACAGGGTTTACAACTTTTTGTATATAATTATAGTAGAGTTTAGACAAAACGGAGGTTTACAACTTCTTGTATATAATTATAGTAGAGTTTACTCAAAATGGGGGCATACAACTATTTGTCTATAAAATTGTAGTAGAGTTTACTCAAAACCGGGGTTAACAACTTTTAGTCTATATAGTTATAGTTGAGTTTACTCAATATGGGGGTTTACAACGTTTTGTATAAAAAATTACAGTAGAGTTTACCCAAAATAGGGGTTTGCAGGTTTTTGTATATAATTGTTGTAGAGTTTATTCAAAATGGGGTTTACAACTTTTTTGTATATATTGTAGTAGAGTTTACTCAAACAATGGTTTATACCTTTTTATATATAAAATTATAGTAGAGTTTACTCAAAACAGGGGTTTTCAACTTTATGTAAATAATTGTAGTGGAGTTACTCAAAATGGGGGTTTACAACTTTTTGTATATATTGGTAGTAGAGTTTACTCAACACACGGGTTTACAACTTTTTGTATATAATTGTTGTAGAGTTTACTCAAAACGGGGGTATACAACTTTTTTGTGTATAATTGTAGTAGATTTTACTTAAAATTGGGGTTTACAACTTTTTGTATATGAAATTATAGTAGAGTTTACTCAAAACGGGGGTTTAAAACTTTTTTTATATAATTGTAGTAGAGTTTACACAAAACGGGGGCTTACATCTTTTTAAATATAATTGTAGTAGAGTTTACTCAAAACGGGGGTTTACAACATTTTCTATATTGTAGTAGAGTTTACTCAAAACGGGTGTTTACAACTTTTTGTAAATAAAATTATTGTAGGGATTAATCTTAACGGGGTTTACAACTTTTTTGATTTGTAATTATAGTAGAGTTTACTCAAAATGGGGGTTTACAACTTTTTGTATATAATTGTTGTAGAGTTTACTTAAAATGGGGGTTTACAACTTTTTGTATGTCATTATAGTAGAGTTTACTCAAAACGGGGGTTTACAATTCTTTGTATATAATTTTAGTAGTGTATAGTAAAAACAGTGGTTTAAAACTTTTTGTATATAATTGCAATAGAGTTTACTTAAAAAATGGGTTTACAATTTTTTGTATATAATTGTAGTAGAGTTTACTCAAAACGGTGGTTTACAACTTTTTGTATATACAATCATATTAGAGTTTACTTAAAAATGGGGTTTACAACTTTTTGTATATATAATTATAGTAGAGTTTACTGAAATCGGGGATTTACAACTTTTTGTATATAATTGAGTAGTGTTTAGTCAAACGGGGGTTTACAACTTTTTGTATATAATTTTAGTACAGTTTAATCATAACGGGGGTTTACCACTTTATATATATATTTGTAGTAGACTTTACACAAAATAGGGGTATACAACTTTTTGTATATAAAATTGTAGTAGAGTTTACTCAAACCGGGGGTTGACAACATTTTGTATATAAAATTATAGTATAGTTTACTCAAAAAGGGGATTTAAATCTGTTTGTTCATAAAATTATAGTAGAGTTTACTCAAAATGAGGGTTTATAACTTTTTGTATATAGTTGTAGTAGAGTTTACTCAAAACAGGGGTTTACAACTTTTTTGCATATAATTGTAGTGGAGTTACTCATAACGGGGGTTTACAACTTTTTGTATATACAATTGTAGTAGTGTTCACTTAAAATGGGGGTTGTAAGGTGTAGTGCCCGAAAGACAATTATATAATTGTTTTAGGACAGAATTAGCAATTCATCTTATTATATGCATGTATGCTTATAATTAAGACACTACTGAAAACCATAAGTACCTCATTTATGTAATCACATAAATCAGTGTATGGCTATACACAAGAGGATTGAGTTAGTGAGATGTACTTAAAATTAACTTAGTCCGTAGCGTTTATTAATCTGAGTATGGGTCTCATGATTAATCTGCTATTAATGCGCCTGAACACTTTTAGGTGTGACAGTCTTATCCGGACTGCCGTAATAAGGTACTAGTGGGGCATTTATATATGATGATAATCATATAGAAGTCGGACCGATTTGATTAGAGTTCTCGATATAATTCTGTAATCGAGAAGTCTTATCGAATCACAAGATGATCATATATGGATTAATCTTAATCCTGAGGTGATCACAGACTACTGCTTAGACTAGGCTAGAGTTTGATGTGTTAGTAAGGATCACTTCGAAGTATGTGGTCCAACACTTCTCGTTGGCTCTATTCTTGGATGAGTGAGTAGTCTGTGCTATCACAGATATGGAATCCATTCCTTCCCTCGGGAAGTAGATAGATAGTTCCCTTATTTGTTAACCCTAGAAACTGATCGATGGGCCCAGTTCATACTATATTGGTTATGAACTAATTGATCACTAAGGGGTTAATGGTAAATAAGGATAATAGGTTTCGAGAAGGGTTTACGGAAATATCCCGAATCGAAGTGAACAGTCTATGAAGGATTTATCCGTATGAAGGATTTATCCGTATGTAATGATTATATCAGTGGACGCTTTCGACTCATAAATTGAATGTAAGTTATCTATATTTGATAGAGTTCGATTTAGGGTTTATGGTGGTGTAATCCCGGAATTAATAGGTTGGATATAATTATTCTGTCGACGGATAATTTTATTCGACTTATTGTAATTCTTGAATATGGGTCCACGGTCCCGCCGGCTCCTAATATAGCATATAGGTTTTCGTCATTGCACTCTCAATTATAATTAAATAGTTGGATTGGGCTATTTAATTTGATATGTGGATTAATTGTTTAGTTGGACTAAATAATTAAATGCACGGAAAAGACATTTTTCGTGGACTCGGTCCAAATTAGTGTGTTGACCTTTTTTACCTAATTGGTCAAATGTAGTAAAATGCGTGTAACCTTTTTGGGGTATGCATATGGCGCATTTTTTGTGATATTATTTAATTATTGGGAAATTAGTTTTCTTGGATAATTATTTAATGTGTGATTTATCTTTTATTTGTTAATTGATAATTCATGGAATATTAGATAATAATATGATTTATCCTAATTTGTTTGGGATAATTATTTATTTATCTTTTATTTGGAAAAAGGATTAATGTAATAATTATCTCTTAATTATTAAATCCTTGGAGGACAAGGATTACTCTCCTATATAAAGAGAGTTCTCCCAAGCCTTTTGACACACATATTCACGCCATTATTGATAGAAAAAATAGCTTGGATTTTTTGGCTATTTTTCTTTGGGTTTCGAGTTGGAATAATCTTCGGGATTATTCCGGTAGCATATCAAGGAGGTCCGGCGGCGGGAAACACCATCCACTTGGTGTTGCTGGGAGACACACGTTGGAAGACGGTGGCTGCTCAATCTCGTGTTCTTGGAGATCCTTTTTGTTCTTGGAGTTAAGCACCATAAAAAGGTAGGCTCCTAAACCCCCTTGTAAATTTAGATCTTAAATTTGTGTTCTTTGTTTCGTTGAAATCTAGATCTGATGCATTCCGCTGCGTAATCGGGTCAATATGATTGATCCGAAGATATTACATCTAACAAGTGGTATCAGAGCTTTTGATCTAACAATCAAAGTATATGTATTTTAGATCTAAGGAGTGGAATAGCATGTGTAGATTACGTTTTTTTTGTTTTATGTTTGATTAATTCGAAAATTATCATGTTGAATGCCTTTGTGATTGTTGTGGTTGAAGAGATGGATTGGGTTGGTACTGTTTACCCGTAGATCTATTTTGTAGCTCTTTTGATTAGTATCAATTGAGCATAGGATGTGTAATTTATTTTATGTTATGCGTTAATGCGAAAAATTGTAAAATGTAATAACTTTTGTATTTTGTACTTTATCCAGGTTCGACACGACGAAGATCTTGGTGTTGAAGATCATCAATAAGGTAAAACGGGAGGAGGCCGAAATTGTTTTTTTTTATTTGGTCTCGGCGTTTTTTTTGGGTGTAATGCGGCAGCATGTTTTTTTTATTGTAGTATTACCTTGTTTGCATGCGGCAATTGCATGCTAGGGTTAGGTTTTATTTTTTTCTTTTCGGCCTTATGACTTTTAAGTATTAAAAAAAAAAAAAGATTTCTGCCGTGAATATAAAAATAAAAAAAAAAAAATTTTGTTTTTCCTGCCGTGACCTGTTTATAAAAAATAAAATAAAATTTTTTTTTTATAAAAACAATTTAAATAATATAGATATATCTTAAATATATTGGTATAATTACGGCCTCCTCTCCTCGTCGTTCGTGGTTCGTGTCAAGATCGACAATTAAGGTGAAGCAGGGTCAAGAACGACGAATCTCTTTATGATAAACAGATACATTTTGCAAGTTCCTTATTACGGGTGAATCCACTTATTTCTGCCGCTTCTGTTATTGCTGCTGGGTTGGCTGTAGGAATAGATTTTGGTCGGTGATTGGAAAACTTCCCTTTCTTGATCTTGATTCGCATAGAATTTTCGGAACTATAATCCTAACTGAACCAGAGAGGCCTGAATTCGCACCGGTATTATACAATTTCAAATTAAAAGATTTACATTTTTTTTTAGTTATAGATAGTATATACTCTCTATCATTTTTCTTAAGGTTCGATATCCGGAAGTTTCAAGATCAAGATCGAACATCAAGATTTGAAGACCTAGAATAAGTTTTACTTTTCCTTAGAAAATAGGTTAGTCGGGGGTACCAACGGTCCATCTCGGTGTTTATTTTTCCGTTATTTTTTTTCGTGTATGATCGAAAATTGTATGATATAACCGGAAAATTGCCATGACATGCATCATATCATGATTCCACTCCAATGCATACATGTAGCTAGTTTATTTCGAATAAATTAGGCATGTATAACTCGTATAATTAGTTTAAAGGCTTATTTAGTTAATTTGTGGTAGTTAATAAATAAGTAACTAATCATAAAAACCGAGGAACCGGGTTTTGTCAATCGTTACGATTTTAGTGATGGATTCTCGGTGAATCCCACTTAGATAAATCGTTGAGTTTTAGGTGAACCCACCTTAAACAGAAACGAGATTGCGCTTTGGTTGATAATTTAGAAATTGGAGAATCTTAGTACATGGGATCGGAAATGGTCTAACCATGGTTGGGCGAGTTCAACCGAGTTTCGGCTCAATCGACTCCCCTCCACGTGTGATGTACGTTACAGCAGTTCGACAGGACTTAGCATAGCCGATAAGCCTTCGGGCTAAACGGGGCTTCTCTTGCCGGATTGGCCTGAACTGTCACATATGTTCCAACGAATACGACGGCGTAGGCTTGCCTACATAACCGACCCTATTCGGAGTACTTTGATTTATTGTTTCTTATTGTCAAGACCGAAACCGTAATTAGTAAACCCACCACTTTTTCAAAATATTGAGTGGGAGCAGGGAAGGCGACAGCCAACCCTACGGCCTCTACTATAGATGCAAGCACGTGAGAGAAGGGTGACGCCTCGAGCCGCTTTGATTCCGGCCCCCTGCGGGTGGTGTTCACCTCTATCAAAATTCAAGGCTAGGTTTCCGAAATGATAGGATTTCATGTACTCCTTGAGTCACTGACCGACCCTGCAGCGGCTTACTCGGGGCGTACTTTGAGATCTGATATAGTAGGTCACACTCTTTATGGATATTTTCGAAATATCTAGGCTAGAAAAGGAAGGTAATCAGTGATTAAGGTCCGGGATGTCTGATTCCCGTGAGATGTTTGATTCTCGAAGATTAATCATTGAGAGAGATTGTCTTAGTTTAATCGTCGCCTCTTTGACTGACCCTGTGGCGGCACTGAGATGTGAGATTAAATCCTTGGAATGGTAGGATAGACTTTATAGTTTATTATTCCTAAAATAATAATCTAGTAGTGAAAATTTAATTTTGAATTTAACTTTCTGTCATGTTTATTTACAACTTTAATCTCTAGACTACTGAACTGTTAGAAATAGGACTTCATTAAAAATGTGGAAGTAACAAGTACGTTGTAAGTATCAACAGAATGTAGTTAATTTTTCGGAAAAGATTTCTTCTCTTAAGCCTTTAAAAACTTAAGTGACATAGTATAGGTATGTCACGGGTGTCACTCGTGTTGAACGAGAGACGACCATACTTAGTTTACAAAAGATGACATAGGACTATCAGATAAAATTCATTTAGTGAATTTTAAAAGTGTAATTACACAACAAATTTCTAAATTGAAAAATTTGAAAATCATATACATAAGGCGTTGCTAGTTAGACGGTATTTGGAACCGATAAACTAGTGGAGCCTTAGCCTTATGATTTGTTGTTTTTCTCGAATTATTAGAAATGTTTAATAGATCGCACAGAGTTTCTCCATTTATTGGAAAAACAAGAATAAAGCGTTACTAGTTAGGCGATGATTTGGAACCGATAAACTAGTGGGAGCTTAGTTACGAGATTTTTATAATCTTTGAAACATCATGAACAAAGCATTTCTAGTTAGGCGATGATTTGGAACCGATAAACTAGTGGGAGCTTAGTTCTGGGGATTTTCTGATCTTTGAAAAATCATAAATACGAAGTGTTGCTAGTTAGATGGTATTTGGAACCGATAAACTAGTCGGAGCTTTGGTCTTATGATTTGACGATTAGAAAAATCGATAGTCCAAGCAAGTAACACTAAACATCCCACAGTTCAAGAGTAGAGTCTACTCAAACGAACTGCTAGTTCAAGACTGTTTCCATCTAAGGAAATTCGAGAATGGGAAAGAATGTTCATACGTGTTAGTCATCTAAACTAAGTAGTTTTAAGGCTAAACCGGAAAATTAATAAATTGGAAATTAGAGGATAAGGAAAGTGATTTCGGATCACTGACCAATGAATCCTTAGCTATTTTTTTGAAAGCTAAAGTTCTTTGGAAGAAATAGGTAGCTTTGCATTAAACGATAAATCAAAAGACAACGGGCAGTTATTTCAGAGTGACTAGTGGGAGTGATATAAGGAAATGAATCTCGGATTCAATTCTTGAGCATCACAGAAAATTCATTTTCTATTTTTGGATTCGTTGGAACGAACGTATTCATTTTCAATAGGATAATTTGTTTGTCTTATTGACGATGAATATAACAGTCGTAGCACGAATCCAAGACTCGCACTTTTGTTTGATAAAGTCAGAACCACTAATCATTGTTGAAAAGGTATTAGTAACACATCTTAAAATATATAAACGCAAATAGTTTCCGTATTTAGATAAACGCTTCTTTCTATTCTATTAATTAGTATATGTTCCATAAAGACAAGATCGAAAGATCGGCTTAGGGTGATTCATATCTCGACCAAAGGAACAACATCTCAAAGGAACCATGACTAAGCTTCCTTTCAATCGGGAAAGGGTAATAGATTCAAAGAAGTTACATAGCTTGTTCATACTGACCTTCGGGGTCATATGAAAGGTACAAGCTAGTGGGAGTTTTTTTTTTTCAAGTAGTGACATCTGGTCTGACAACTACTCGAAACTCAAATAAGTTTATCCAAGATATTTGGAGGAAATCTCAGATTTCACCAGAGATAGAGTATTCCATACTCAGAAATAGGTTATTGCGTAGTCTTCAGGACTGATGCTCGGCCTGCCTCCCAGTGAAATGTTTTCACTAAGGGATACACCATAAATTTGCCTTATATAGTTATTGATGTGCTACAATATGCTGCTAAACTCATTTAAGATATTGTTTGCAAAATAACGGTTGTAATGAAAAACCGAGAAGTCTACCTAAAAAGATGCCTAAGCATTTATGGATAAGGAGTGAATTCGGTTCACCCCACTTCCGTAAATAGCGGCATTTAGCACCGAGTGCTTGAAGGTAGGACTGGCAATTTTGCATACACGTTCAGGTTGTGAAGTATCTTAATGCATTGAGTAAAGGTTGGTTATAAAACTCGTAAAATCAAAGAATGACGGTTATACTGTCAAACTCGGTTTGATAGAGTCTATAAATAACAACCTTGGATCTTGAAGTATTTGTACTCAAGATGTTACTAACTGATGTGTTCAGTCCACATCCAACACGGGTAGTTGGTGATAACACTAATAAGAACTACTAAACTAGATCAATATATCAATCCACCCCAAACGCAGTGGGAGTATGGTTTGTCCATTACCCATTGCAGGACTTACGGTCTATAGGGTAGATTGATGACGTATAGTCCTTCGTGGGCTGTATAGGATCCTGATCATAGAGGTTGGTTTAAAAGCCATAACCCTGTGAATGGAGTTTGATACTCCAGTTCTATTGGAACTCTCGTAGAACCACCTGAGTATCTCAGGCCCAGTGGGAGTAATTGGAACTATACGGAGAAGAGTCGATTGAATAGCAAAGTTTAACTTTCACCGCAAAGTTGAGTAATTTAGGGGTGATTCCCTAAAAGGTAGAGAGTTAACCAAACCGTGATCTCTCTTACCACTCGATCTTGCTTGATTTACGTCGTAAAGCGGAAATAGGGGTGATTCCTAAGACTTCCTTGCCGAACAACGGAATCGAATTCATTGAGCAGAAGGTAAGAACAAATAACGGATTCGTTACAAAGCAGAAAATAGGGGTGATTCCCTAAGACCTTTTTGCGAGACTAACGGTATCTTAATTTATTCAAAAAGAACCTTTGGCAGGAAGCCTACCATAGCTTATATCCTTTGGGGATTAAAGCAAACCTCTAGGTCATTTCAAAGTCATATATTTTAATATGTGGACTTGACCAGAATGTTGATAAGCCTTTTGTAGACTTGGCATCAATATTAGTAAAGTAGTATGTAGATTAGTGTTTGTGAATGGTAACATCAGCAGTTGGAAACAACATGGGTGTGTTATCCAAGTCGAGTCGACATGCCATCGGGATTCATTCTAAAGGATTTGATTCGCTCAAATCCACGAGAATCGATCATCGGCAATCCCATACATTCACCTGGTTAAGATATTTTTGCATTTATACACCATTCAACGATGTAGTCTACCCTACGTACCTCTCAGGAATGGTTATCTAAACCTGATGATGAATACGAAATAGGATGTTTAGTGAATCCTCAAGTATCTTCGGGAGAATGAGGAATAATATGCTAGTATATTCAGGTGCAAACTAGAATATAAGTGATAATGCTGATTCAGACTTTATGTCGAATTAAGGAAGATCGTTAAGTCGATCTAGTCCTCAGTGTTGAATCAAAGGCATATTGAAATCATACCACCGGATTAGATGGAAAGGCGATGTTTAGATGCCAAAGATTGACTCAAGCCGACATCCTACCTGATCAGTGTACCAAGTCACATGGTATTCGGATTCTGAGTACGCGCCGGGTCACTGACCTAACTCATGCGCGCACACTCCGGTCGTGCTTGGAAGGATGAATTACTAAGATGCGCTTGGAGGGTGCAGATTTGAGGGATTCGCTCACTTGTGTTGAGAAAGTGGGAGAATGTTGTAGATATAGATAAATAAGGGTGTGCTCTAAAACAATTAATCCACTTGCCTTTCGTGCAAGTGGGAGATTGTAGGTGTAGTGCCCGAAAGACAATTATATAATTGTTTTAGGGCCGAAATTAGTAATTCATCTTATTATATGCATGTATGCTTATAATTAAGACACTCACGAAAACCCAAAGTACCTCGTTTATGTAATCACATAACTCAATTGTATGGCTATACACAAGAGGATTGAGTTAGTGAGATGTACTTAAAATTAACTTAGTCCGTAGGCGTTTATTAATCTGAGTATGGGTCTCATGATTAATTTGCTATTAATGCGCCTTGAACACTTTAGGTGTGACAGTCTTATCCGGACTTTATCGGTAATAGGGTACCTAGTGGGGCATTTATATATGATGATAATCATATAGAAATTTGGACCGATTTGATTTGAGTTCTCGATATAATTCCGTAATCGAGAAGTCTTATCGAATCACAAGATTATCATATATGGATTAATCTTAATCTGAGGGTGATCACTGAGGCATTTGCTTAGACTAGGGTAGAGTTTGATGTGTTAGTAAGGATCACTTGAAGTATGTGGTCCAACACTTCTCGTTGGCTCTATTCAGGATAAGTGAGTAGTCTGTGCTATCACAGATATGGAATCCATTCCTTCTCTCGGGAAGTAGATAGACAGTTCCTTTATTTGTTAACCCGAGAAACTGATCGATGGGCCCAGTTCATACTATATTGGTTATGAACTAATTGATCACTAGGGGGTTAATGGTAAATAAGGATAATAGGTTTCGAGAAGGGTTTACGGAAATATCCCGAATCGAAGTGAACAGTCTATGGAGGATTTATCCGTATGTAATGATTATATCGATGGGCGCTTTTCGACTCATAAATTGAGTGTAAGTTATCTATATTCGATAGAGTTCAGTTTCAGGTTTATGGTGGTGTAATCCCGGAATTAATAGGTTGGATATAATTATTCTGTCTGACGGATAATTTTATTCGACTTATTGTAGCTACTGAATATGGGTCCACGGTCCCCGACGTGGCTCCTAATATAGCATATAGGTTTTCTCGTCGTTGCACCTCAATTATAATTAAATAGTTGGATTGGGCTATTTAATTTGATATGTGGATTAATTGTTTAGTTGGACTAAATAATTAAATACACGGAAAAGACATTTTTCGTGGATTATTTAAATTAGTGTGTTGACCTTTTGACCTAATTGGTCAAATGTAGTAAAATGCGTGTAACCTTTTGGGGTTTGCATATGGCGCATTTTTTGTTATTATTTAATTATTGGGAAATTAGTTTTCTTGGATAATTATTTAATGTGTGATTTATCTTTTATTTGTTATTTGATAATTCATGGAATATTAGATAAAATATGATTTATCCTAATTTGTTTGGGATAATTATTTTATTTATCTTTTATTTGGAAAAAGGATTAATGTAATAATTATCTCTTAATTATTAAATCCTTGGAGGACAAGGATTACTCTTATATATAAAGAGAGTTCTCCCAAGCCTTTTGACACACATATTCACGCCATTATTGATAGAAAAAATAGCTTGGAATTTTCGGCTATTTTTCTTTGGGTTTCGAGTTGGAATAATCTTCGGGATTATTCCGGTAGCATATCAAGGAGGTCCGGCGGCGGGAAACACCATCCACTTGGTGTTGCTGGGAGACACACGTTGGAAGACGGTGGTTGCTCAATCTCGTGTTCTTGGAGATCATTTTTGTTCTTGGAGTTAAGCACCTGTTAAGGCCATATTTATATGATTATTAAAGGGTTATTTCATTATTATTTTCCCCACATTTGCGTAATTTACATGAGAATTAAGGGTTTGAGTGTAATTATTTAATAAAGATGATTTTGAGATGATTGTATGCAAAATTGATGATTTTAAGTGTTGATTTAATGGAATTATTATTATTTGGATTTTATTACGTTTTTGCATTGTTTATTTATCATGTAGGTGTTGATTTTCGAGTGCTATAAGTGGATAAATGAAGCTCAAGTCGAATTATTCAAGATAGAGTTGGAATTGGCTCAAAGAAATTGGATAAAGATGATGAAATCCGACCTCAAAGCGATCCAAATGGCGTCGCATCCCGTCCACTGGGCGGGGCGTTTGATTTCATGGACGAGCGTCCGGAGAGAAATCACATACATAGAGAGTTTGGGCGCAGCATGGACGGACGTCTAGAGCAAAGTCAAGATCCACTGGACGGGCGTCCACAACACCAGACGGGCGTTCAAGGCCGACTTAGTCATAACCGACTTAAAACTCTATATATAGCAGCAGCCTCTTAACCCTAATTCATACCACATAATTGAGATCGCAATTTTACACCAAAAAGCTGCGGCCACAAGCCTTTTACATAGAGATGAACTTCTCCAACCCAACAATCATCTTCAACATGATTGTTGGCTAAAAGCCTTGCAGTGAGTCGACGGAGGAAGCCTATCAACAACACAAACCAACTAGAGAGTTCGATGCTTATGTTTAGTGAGTTTATTTCATAGTTTTTCATTACTTTGGATCTGTTTTGTATTGCTTAAGTTTTATTGAATTGAGATTTGATGAAACGATCTATGTTTAATTTATGCTTGAATAAATTTATGAAAGTCCGTTTATTTGAGTTTTCTTTCGTTCAAAGTAATGCATCTAATTGTGTTTTAAGAGATTATGCATGATTAGTTGAGTAAGAGTTTGAAACAATCTCGTGATTTCGTGTTGATTGCATGTTTAGTTTGTTTGAAAAGATAAACGAAACCCTAGAATTTGGTTGAAGAAATTTAATTGAATTAAGTGAAAAATCACTACTAAAAACTACATCTTAGATCACCATCTAGTTGGGGTTGTTGGTTGATGGGTGGATTCGTTGCCTCATTGTGTTTTCCTTTAATTGTTTTAATCAAAATCGTTTAGATTAAGTTTAGCTTAAGTTTTAGTTTTTAAACCTTTAGATTTCCTGCAACTTTTACTCAATTTTACGCTTCGGTTCGTAGTTAGGCGCTCGTCCGCAATAGCGAGGCGCCCGTCCATTAGGTTTAGTTTTGAGGCGCTTTCGTTCACTTTAGTGAGCGCTTCGTCCGTATTTGTTTTCTTATTTTTCACTTTGTTTTTATTTCTGTTTTAGTTTCAATTCTTAGGTTTAGGTTTTAGTTAGTTTCACTTTAGTTTAGATAGATAATTGTGACATAATTGATATAGATTTATATTTGAATCCGATAAACATTCCACTCCACTTAGGGCGACCCGTAAACACCCTATACTACGATCCTTATACTTGGGGTGTTTCGGTTTATAAATTATAAAACTAGTTTTTACCGAACAAGTTTTGGCGCCGTTGCCGGGAGTCGGTAACGGGTTGTCGGATTCTACTTAGGGCGATTTTACGTGTCAAAAGGGGTCGTTAGGGCACGCAGAGTAGTATTTTGGCCGTAACTTTCGGCTCGAGTGTCCGTTTGGAACGCAGACCCCAATTGGAAAGCTTCGTTCGGCGCCCGACGACGTGGTGAGCGGCTATGGGCCGTTCAGTGCGTTTTCGAGTCAAAATCCACTGTTTTCCCCTCCATTTTGGCCTAGAAGATTTCAACACGTTTTTTTTTGTCCTAGTGCCTTTTCTGTTTTAAATTTTTCGTAGGTAGGTTTCTTTTCTTGTTTCTGTTTCTAGATCCTTTTCTAAATTCGAAAATAAGATATTAATAAAAAAAAAAAAAAATCTAATAATATTAATAATAATAAAAACCTTTTGAACGAGCGTTCAACAACTTGAACGCCCGTCCACCTCAATTCTGTCCTCTGAACGAACGTTCATTCAACTGAACGAGCGTTCAGATCTGAACGAACGTCCACTAACACTGGACGCCAGTTCAGTCTGTTCAATCATCACTTCTTTTCTTTCTTCTCTTTTCTTCCCTTTTCTCTCTCTAACCATCTAATCTTTTCTAAACTGTTCTAATCAACCCCAAAGGTTGATTTCTTCCTTTCCTTTCTTACGGTTTATGCAAGCGAAAGTAAGAAGGGACTTCGATCTTTGATCCCGAGCACGAACGATCTATCCTTAGAAGAAGGCTTCTCCTCGATTTGGACAAAATGGCGGATCAAGATCCACCAATTCCAAATCCTGATCCCCAAGCTCGATTAAATTTACTCCTTCAACAAATGCAAGCTCTGCGAATGGCGAGAATCGACAGGCGGCATAAATCAACAACTTCAACAATTCCGCCAAAACCGGCTTAATCAGTTGAACCAGGACCCTACACTCCATATCTTAATCAAGATTTTCTCGAGGACATAGACCTATTCGTCCCACGATATGGGGAGTAAACTTCGACCTTAAAAATGGAGTAGTTGCACTAGTCCAAAATAGCTCTTTCCATGGCATTGCTCAAGAAGACCATACGACTTCTTGTCCACATTCGTACAAATCATGAAGCGGTGCCATTATCCTGGTGTTGATTACGAGATCGTAAAGTTGAAGCTATTTCCTTTTGCTTTAAAAGGTGAAGCAAGCGAGATGGTTTAAGTCATTAGCACATCATTCCTCCATACATGGAATGATGTCAAAAGAGCCTTCGCTCTTAAGTGGGTTTCACCGAGGCAAGATTATGGAGATGAAACGGGAAATAGCTACGTTTGAGCGGTTGGAGGATGAGGCTGTTGGCAAAGCTTGGGAGAGATTGAATCTCTTGATGAGGAAATGCCCCAATCACGGATATGACAGACATGAGTTCTTTGAACTGTTTCTGCAGGTGTCTCTCAACCTAATAGAGACTATCTTGACTCCACGACTCATGGATCCTTCTTAGGGGAGGTGATGAGGCTCCGCCTCAGAGTGGGTGAGACCATCGCTAAGAACAATATGTGGTCGACTCTAAGAAGACCAATATTGTTAAGAAAGAAGGTCTGCAAGCAATCCCGATACACAACCTGTTGGTTGCTCGGATGGAATTGATAAGCAAGCGGTGGCCAATCTTGACGCAACCTTACGATGCAGGAATGCGGTAGGAGGCGAGATGACGGAGGAGGTAAACTTAATGGATAATCAAAACCAACCCTTCCGAAACTTCAACCAAACTAAACTATTCGAGATTTCAAAGACAAAACTTCAATCAAGCCAAGTTACCACCTGGCCCTTCAAATTCGAATTCTTTCAACTCGAACTATCAAAGGCCAGTTCAGAACTCCCAAAGGCCTCAAGGTGGCTGGAATCAAACTCAGAACAATAATCATACCACCTCATGTGTCCCTCAACACAAATTCGATGAGCTGGTGGACATGGTGAAGACTCTGTCCACTAGTGTTAAAGCAATTGAGAGACAAGTTGGTCAAATGGCAGACCAGCAAGCAAGCAGACCTCAAGGTAAACTTCCGAGTTATACCGAGAGAAATCCGAAAGCTGATGTGAATGTCTGCACCGCCATTACACCTCATTGGGAATATGGACAAGAAGAGGAGTTGAACGAAGTAACTCTGAGAAGTGGTAAGAAGGCTGGACCCGGCAAGATGTCGGGAAACGAGTAGCCCCTCCTGACGCCATGAGTTCAGGAGGGGGAAATCAGAAACCACATGCCGAAGAAAGCAACGATGAGGAGCTTAGTGACAATTCTTCGGAGGATGAAAATAATTCTGATGACGAGGAAAGAAAGGAAAGTCAGGAGGCTGTACCCCTGACTAAGAAAAAGGAAGAGAAGTTTGTGAGATGGAAGGATAAGGAGGATGAGGCGATAAAGAATCAAGCTACGAGGAATGATAAAGCCCTTCCTTATCCACCAAAAGGAAGAAAGCCCTCACTAACGACAAGCGGTATCTTTGGAGTGAGGAGGATGCTTAGAGACACTCAAGTTAGTATGCCCTTAGCCGAGGTATTAATCAAAATGCCTAAATGCTCTAAGTATCTTAAAGAATTACATGGGAGTAAGAGAAAGCTTGAGGGGATGGTGAAGAAGTGCTTCGCGAGGATTGCGCGATGGTTTCACTAAAATTCTTTGTTAGCGAGGTGACCCTGGCGGACCTTCAATCTCTGTGAGATCGAAGGCCATTTATTCGAAAATGTCTTATGCGACTCGGGGCCTCCATCAATGTGATGCCATTAAATGTATGCAAGAAGCTCGGGTTAGATAAAGGATGCGAACGCCCGATTCTCTCTTGAGATGGTAGATAAATCTAGCCGGATCTGCAGCCGGTTGTGTAGCTAATGTTCTCCTTCAAGTTGAACATTTAGTCTTCCCTACCGACTGGGTTATTCTAGACTATCCACCTGATAAGGAGATGCCTCTAATTCTAGGCCGAACCTTTTTAGACACTTCTAACGCTCTCATCGACTTCTGCAAAGGACATATTACTCTTAGAGTCGGTGACACATCTGTCACCTTCACACGAGGGACACATCCTGAAAGAGCCGTAATTGATGAAATATCATTTGTCGAAGCCATATATGAGGACGGAGGAGATGCCTATTATGAGGATACAATGGAGCTTACAGAGATAGGTGTTTTTGAAGTCATGGACATTGAGGATCCGGCTGACTGCGGACCATCTTCTAATTCATTTCAAGCCGTAGGCATTGACGAGCCATCTTCACTCGCTCACACTGGGCCTGTTATTGAGTTAGAAGCATGGAGATGCCCAGCAACAAACGATGATTTCAAAGAACTGAGTCAGGAAGACTTCATCCATGGTGAAGAAGAAGCTCTGATGGGTATTTGGGACGAGGTAGAGTTTTGGAGAGAAGCTACTCATTGGGAAGTAGATGATTGGGAAGAGCTGGCAGAAGAGCTTAAAGATGAAGAGTTAAGAAAAATGATCGATCACAAGAAAAAGGAAGCAAGTGTTGACCGGAGGATTCCGATGGATGATTTGATCCAGTACCTTTCTGGGGTTGAGCCTCGAGAAGATGAGTTATTCTTTAGTCAACCACTCCAAGCTCATAAAGAAAAAGGTGGCCCATTAAAGTCTAGCATTGAGCAACCACCTCACGATTTTAGAGCTCAAACCGCTTCCAAACACCTTAAGTATATCTTTCTTAAGGATGGAGATAAATTGCCTTTGATCATTTCTTCGAAACTCGACCAAGATCAAGAAGCACAGCTGATAGAAGTGCTTAAGAAAAACATCCTCGCGTTCGGTTGGCAAGTGGGTGATATCCGAGGGATCAGCCCAGACATATGCATGCATAAAATCCGAGCGGAGGAAGGAGCTAAAAGGTAAGACAACCTCAGCGAAGGCTGAATCCGCATATGCAAGAGGTTGTCAAAAAGGAGGTTATAAAGTGGCTCGACATGGGAATCATCTATGCAATCGCCGATAGCGAGTGGGTCAGCCCTACTCAAGTTGTGCCAAAGAAGGGGGGAATCACAGTCGAAAAGAATGAAAAAGGGAGGAAGTTGCCTGCGTCTCGTGACGAGTGCTCTGAGTCTCAGTATAGACTATCGTAGACTGAATGAAGTCACCGCAAAGATCACTTCCCCTTACCCTTCATTGACCAACTAATTGAAAGCCGAGTGGTCACAAGTATTATTGTTTTCTCGATGGATACTCGGTTACTTTCGGATAGCCATCGACCCCAATGACCAAGAGAAGACCACATTTACATGTCCATCTGGTACTTTTGCTTTTAGTAGAATGCCATTCGGTCTATGCAATGCACCCGCGACTTTTCAACGGTGTATGTTGGCCATTTTGATGGACTTGTTGAGAAATGCATGGAAGTCTTCATGGGCGACTTCTCGATCTGGCGATAGTTTTGATGAAATTTTAGAGAACCTAGATATGGTACTCCAACGTTGCGTTGAGAAGAATCTGGTGCTTAACTGGGAGAAATGCCATTTTCTAGTAGACGAAGGTATCGTTTTGGGACATAAGGTGTCCAATGCTGGTATTCAAGTTGATAAGGCTAAGGTCGAAGCCATTGAAAGGATGACGTACCCTAAGACAGTGAAGGAGGTACGAGGTTTTCTAGGTCATGTTGGCTTCTACCGCCGTTTCATTAGAGACTTTTCTACGATTGCCAAGCCTTTATCAAATCTTTTGAAAGATGATGTAGATTTCTTGTTCGATGCGAAGTGCAAAGAAGCTTTCAATTGTCTGAAAGACAAGCTTATCAGTGCCCCTATTTTAGTTGCACCTGACTGGACCAAGCCTTTCGAGTTGATGTGCGATGCCTCTAACTACGCCGTAGGCGCAGTTTTAGGTCAAAGACTTGATAAAAGGTTCAGGCCTATCTATTATGCGAGTCGTACCTTGAACCCGGCTCAATGCAATTATACTACGACTGAGAAGGAATTCTTAGCCGTCGTCTTTGCCATTGACAAGTTTAGAAGCTATCTTCTAGGGTCTCAAGTTGTTGTTTGGACAGATCACGCAGCTTTACTCTACCTTATGGATAAAGCAGATGCCAAACCAAGGTTACTTAGATGGATTTTAATTCTACAAGAGTTTGACCTTGTGATTAAAGATAAGAAAGGTAGTGAGAATATTGTGGTGATCATTTATCTCGCTTAGTAAATGAGGGTGCGAGAAAATCACAATGATATAGGCATTGATTTCCCGGTGAGCAATTGATGAAGCTTGAAGCGGTTAGGCCGTGGTATCTTGACTACGTCAACTATTTAGCGAGTGGTCATTTAGAGGATATGACGTGTCGGGAAAAGAAAAGTTCTTTTACGATCTCAAATATCTCGTATGGGAAGATCCTTATTTGTTGAGTGTCAGTAAAGCGGGTTGCTTCGACGGTGTGTTCCTGAGCATGATCGGTGGGATATCTTAGAACAATGCCATAGCGGTCTACCGGAGGTCACTATGGAACACCAAAGGCGGTTGCAAAGATTCTTCAAGCCGGATTCTCTTGGCCGACTCTGTTTAAAGATGCACGAAGCCTTTTGTAAAGGTTGTGATAGGTGCCGGAACTGGCGGCGAGAGTAGTCGGATGGAAATGCCACTTAAGCCCATTCTTGAATGCGAAGTTTTCGATGTCTGGGGCATAGATTTTATGGGACCCTTTCCATCCTCATGTGGTAATAAGTATATCCTCGTCTGTGTGGATTATGTTTCAAAGTGGGTCGAGGCCATAGCTACTCAAACTAATGATCACAAGGTTGTGAAGAAATTCTTGCAAAAGAATATTTTTACTAGATTTGGCTGTCCGAGAGCACTCATTAGTGATGAAGGTACTCACTTTTGCAATGCGCCGCTTGACAAGATCCTTGAGAAGTATGGTGTCAAACATAAGATTGGTACACCATATCATCCCCAAACCAGTGGCCAAGTCGAGGTAAGCAACCAGAGCTTGAAAAGAATTTTAGAGAAGACCGTGAACAATAATCGATCTAATTGGAGTCTTAAGTTGGATGACGCATTGTGGGCCTATCGTACTGCATTTAAAACCCCGATGGGTACGTCACCCTTCCAAATGGTTTATGGAAAAGCTTGTCATTTACCTGTCGAACTTGAACACAGAGCTTTCTGGGCAATTAAATTCTTAAATTTTGATAGCCAACTCTGTGGGGAGAAACGATTGTTACAATTGAGCGAGCTCGGCAATTCGGACTCCATGCGTCACGAGAATGCTAAACTCGGCAAGGAGAGAACTAAGGTACTCCATGACGCTAAGATCAAGGACCGAGAATTCAAAGTTGGTGAAATGGCTTTACTCTATAATACCGCAGACTTCATTTGTTTCTGGTAAGCTAAAGTCTAGATGGTCCAGTCCGTTTGAGATTCTCGAGGTTAATCCCGGTGGAGTAATTACTTTGAGCGGGTATGGTAATCAAGCTTTTAAAGTGAATGGCCATCGACTTAAGAAATATTTTGGGCAACCAAAGGAAAAGCCTGAGATTCTTTATTTCCAAAGAAGAGATGAGAATCTGAGATGTCCTGATTTGTGAAGAGATTCCATCTTATTTCTTTGAGTCGAGGATGATGACGACGTTCCTATATCCACCCGTAAGGTACCTTCATTGAGACTTACGATCATACCACTATGTCTATGCCTATCGTGCGCAAGAACAAGAAGAAGAAGTCGATTGTCGTTTGGAGAGAAAAGTTTAATGAACTTATTGCGCACTTGACTTGTTGTTGTGGTGAAAATCATTTCCGCCCCAATACTTCGATTCGATATTGAGGTGGCGGCCGTTAAACCAAAGTGGCCCGATCCGGGTTGATCTTTTGGAATCAGTGTCAAGCTATTGACATTAAAAGAAGCGCTCTGGAGGCAACCTAGTTTTCTTTGTTCGTTTCCTTTTCTTAGGTTGTTTTGTTTTATTGTTTTAGAAATAATACTTTAGTTGATTTTGTGTTGATGGTTATTCCTCTTACGTTCATTGTGAGTGTTTTGTGTTATGTGTTGCTCATATACCCGTGTACCCGAGATTATATGGTATGTCGAGTGTGGCGAGATACTTTTGAGCGAGTTCACAAGCTTTTATGTCCAAAGTGTTGTCTATTCGAGTTGTTGCGGTATGTTCATGCTCGGCCTGACCTCTCCCAACTTTCATCCGACAACCACCGTTGAAACCAAATAAGTTTTCTTTTCTTTTATATTGGCACATTACGAGGACATAATGTGATTTAAGTGTGTGGGGGTGTTTGGGTATGTTTTTATGCTATATCCTTTGAAATATGAGTGAATGTTAAATTTTATGAATTTAAAATTTTTGTGAGTCTCGAGCATATAATTGGAACTAGATGCTTGCTAGTTGTAGTTTTCTAACGATGATAGTATGTGACTTAGTGAGATAATTATAGCATGTTTTACTTTTATGGAGATAGTTTCGTTTTTCACTCACGAAAGCCTTTGATTTTGAAGCATGACTTTTGAATTATATCCCTTCATTATTTTTAATGATTTATCTTAGGAAGGTCAGTATAGTAACACCTTAGTTAGACCGTGGGCTGTGAATATCATAAAGTTTGAATGTGATAGGTGAGATGTAACTTATGACTTTGAAAAGCGAATGAATAAAGTGAGTGAGCAATTATTAATAAATACGTTTGTCGGAAGCTGGTCGATGATTGGAGTGAGGTAGGGCGTTATCTCGAAATGTCCTATACCACTATGATGACCAAAAGCTCACGACGAATCGTGAGAAAGCTACCTTATGATTTGAGTAAGGTAGGGTGTTATCACGAAACATCCTATTCTACTATGAGGGGTAAGAGCTCATTCGATATCGTCAAATTTGAAAATTTTGAAAAATGATGAGTTAAAATAAAGTAAAGTCTTTGTTATCATGGATCTTATACCCAGTAGAACCGCATGATATCTTTGTAGGGATTATCCTACTGAGTGCGTGGGAAGGCTTTGAGTGGAGTTATTGTTATGCACTACTAGGATAGTCATTGGAATTTACGAGAGGATATTTCTTTGAAAGGCTTGTTAGATTGAGAACGGCTTGTCACACTTACACGAATATATCTCGTGTTGGTATCATTTGCTATAGTTGTTGTATCTTTCGTTACGTGAGTTAGAGATCTATGTGGATTATTTATAAAGTTGAGCTATAGTTTTGATTGTTTTGTCCGAGGACGTACAAAAAGCTAAGTGTGGGGGTGTTGTTAAGGCCATATTTATATGATTATTAAAGGGTTATTTCATTATTATTTTCCCCACATTTGCGTAATTTACATGAGAATTAAGGGTTTGAGTGTAATTATTTAATAAAGATGATTTTGAGATGATTGTATGCAAAATTGATGATTTTAAGTGTTGATTTAATGGAATTATTATTATTTGGATTTTATTACGTTTTTGCATTGTTTATTTATCATGTAGGTGTTGATTTTCGAGTGCTATAAGTGGATAAATGAAGCTCAAGTCGAATTATTCAAGATAGAGTTGGAATTGGCTCAAAGAAATTGGATAAAGATGATGAAATCCGACCTCAAAGCAGTCCAGCCGAGCGTCTGCATCCCGTCCACTGGACGGGCGTTTGATTTCATGGACGAGCGTCCAGGAGAGGAAATCACATACGAGAGTTTGGGCGCAGCATGGACGGACGTCTAGAGCAAAGTCAAGATCCACCGACGGGCGTCCCACAACACCGACACGGCGTTCAAGGCCGACTTAGTCATAACCGACTTAAAACTCTATATATAGCAAAGACCTCTTAACCCTAATTCATACCACATAATTGAGATCGCAATTTTACACCAAAAAGCTGCGGCCACAAGCCTTTTACATAGAGATGAACTTTCTCAACCCAACAATCATCTTCAACATGATTGTTGGCTAAAAGCCTTGCAATTGAGTCGACGGAGGAAGCCTATCAACAACACAAACCAACTAGAGAGTTCGATGCTTATGTTTAGTGAGTTTATTTCATAGTTTTTCATTACTTTGGATCTGTTTTGTATTGCTTAAGTTTTATTGAATTGAGATTTGATGAAACGATCTATTTTTAATTTATGCTTGAATAAATTTATGAAAGTCCGTTTATTTGAGTTTTCTTTCGTTCAAAGTAATGCATCTAATTGTGTTTTAAGAGATTATGCATGATTAGTTGAGTAAGAGTTTGGAAACAATCTCGTGATTTCGTGTTGATTGCATGTTTAGTTTGTTTGAAAAGATAAACGAAACCCTAGAATTTGGTTGAAGAAATTTAATTGAATTAAGTGAAAAATCACTACTAAAAACTACATCTTAGATCACCATCTAGTTGGGGTTGTTGGTTGATGGGTGGATTCGTTGCCTCATTGTGTTTTCCTTTAATTGTTTTAATCAAAATCGTTTAGATTAAGTTTAGCTTAAGTTTTAGTTTTTAAACCTTTAGATTTCCTGCAACTTTTCTCGCAATTTTACGCTTGATTCGTAGTTAGGCGCTGCAAATCCATAATAGCGAGGCGCCCGTCCATTAGGTTTAGTTTTGGGCGCTGCTCACTTTAGTGAGCGCCGTCCGTATTTACTGTTTTCTTATTTTTCACTTGTTTTTATTTCTGTTTTAGTTTCAATTCTTAGGTTTAGGTTTTAGTTAGTTTCACTTTAGTTTAGATAGATAATTGTGACATAATTGATATAGATTTATATTTGAATCCGATAAACATTCCACTCCCTTAGGACGACCCGTAAACACCCTATACTACGATCCTTATACTTGGGGTGTTTCGGTTTATAAATTATAAAACTAGTTTTTACCGAACAGCACCATAAAAAGGTAGGCTCCTAAACCCCCTTGTAGATTTAGATCTTAAATTTGTGTTCTTTGTTTCATTTAGATCTATATCTGATGCATTCCGCTGCGTAATCGGGTCAATCTATGATTGATCCGATGATATTACATCTAACAGGGGTTTACAACTTTTTGCATATATAATTATAGTAGTGTTTACTCAAAACGGGGGTTTACAACTTTTGTATATAATTGTAGTAGAGTTTACTCAAAACGGGGGTTTACAAAATTTTGCATATAATTTTAGTAGAGTTTATTCATAACGGGGTTTACAACTTTTTTTTATATAATTTTAGTAGAGTTTATTCATAACGGGGGTTTACAGCTTTTTTGTATATGCAATTGTAGTAGAGTTTACTTAAAATAGGGGTTTACAACTTTTTGTATATATAATTATAGTAGAGTTTACTCAAAACGGGGGATTACAACTTTTTGTATATAATTGTAGTAGAGTTTACTCAATACGGGGGTTTACAACTTTTTGTTTGTAATTATAGTGGAGTTCACTCACAACGGGGGTTTACAACTTTTTTATATGAAAATATAGTTAAGTTGACTCAAAACGGGGGTTTACAATTTTTTGTATATATAATTATAGTAGAGTTTACTCAAAAAAGGGGTTTACAACTTTTTGTATATAAAATTATAGTAGAGTTTACTCGAAACGTGGTTTTGCAACTTTTTGTATATAAATGTACTAGAATTTAATCAAAACGGGGGTTTACTACTTTTTTTATATAATTGTAGTAGATTTTACTGAAAATGGGGGTTTACAACTTTTTGTATATAGAATTATAGTAATGTTTACTCAATACGGGGGTTTACGACTTTTTGTATATACTGGTAGAGGAGTTTACTCAAAACGGGGGTTTTCAACTTTTTGTATATCCATGCACCTGAGCGTCTCAGGCCCAGTGGGAGTAATTGGATCTACACGGAAAAGAGTAGAATGAATAAGAAAGTTTATCTTTCACAGCAAAGATTGAGTGGTCTAGGGGTAATTCCCGAAGCAGTAGAGAGTTAATCAGACCTTGAACTCTCTTACCACTTAGAATTGCATGATTTCGTTCAAAAGCAGAAAATAGGGGTGATTCCCGACACTTTCTTGCCAAACAAACGGAGTCCGGATTCATTCAAAGCAGAAGGTATTGACTTATGAACTTATGACGGGATGACCGCCAAGGCTTATGTCCTTTGTGGATAAAAAGCAAACCTCTCGGTCATTGGAAGTCATATATTTCTACAATATGTGGATTTGACCGAATATTGATAAGTCTTTTGTAGACTGGATATCAATTTTAGTACAAAGAGTGAATATATAAATATATATTAGTGTTTGTGAAGGATAACACCGCACTGGTTGGAATCAACATGGGTGTGTTATCCAAGTCGAATCGACAATACCACAATTCTCTCGCAATGTAGATTTGGACAACATTCTTAAGAGTTTGACTCGGTCGAATTCATTAGAATCGATCCTTTGGTTTCCCATCCATCTTATTGGTTAAGATGATGCATCTGTGTATGCAACATTCAACGAGGAAGTTCTACCCTATGCATCGTGAATGACTCTCTAAATCTTCGGATCAAGAGAAATGGGATAGATTCTCTTTCTAGTAAGAGATGGTCAGGTTATTGAACGTCAACTTTGATCGAATCATAGATTCGGCGGTTAACAAAGCAAGTTTAGTATGTCCTTTAGTATCTTGAGAGAACGAGGAATAATATGCGTGATACACTAATTTTGACTTTAAGTCAGATTGAGGATGATCGTTAAGTCGATATCGGTCTCAGTGTTTACTCTTGTGTTGAAGCTATTGCCTGGAGGAATCCAGCAACGCCAACTCGACTTTAACTAGTTGGGTGATTAGCGGCTTTTGTAGTAGCTGAGAGGCGATATAGCTTAAGGATTTCCTTTTCATATCCGGGAGTGATTCTAGATTTGGAAGCCGATACCACATCATTGTGCAAACGATGAAGGGTAGCTTATAAGGATTTTCGAAATCACTAGAGGTCAAAAGCATATTGGGAAAGTACCACATGATTAGATGGACCGGTAACGCTTTGATTCTACGGATCGTCTCGAGCCGACAACCCGACTAATCATTAAGACCCATGACATTTAGATGTAGGTGCTCCCGAGTCACCGACCTATCATACGGCGGCATACTCGGAGTGTACTTTGGAATCAAAATGGTTATGATATGCTTAGTGGGTACTACAATACGGGATGAGTCTCCATTGCTTTAGAGCAAGTGGGAGATGTAGTTTGTTGTATTTTAAATAATAGGGTGTGCTCTAAAACAATTAATCACATGCTTTCGTGCAAGTGGGAGATTGTTAGGTGTGATGCCCGAAAGACAATTTTGTAATTGTTTTATTTAATAAATGAAATGATATTATTATTCATATTTATTATTCTCATATTCACCGATGTGACAATAGTATTTACACTATAGAAAACCCTAAAGTATATCGTTTATGTAATCACTTAACTCAGTGTATGGGATATACACGGGAGGATTGAGTTAGTGAAGATGTACTTAAAATATAATTAGCCCGTAGTGAAGTTAATCGAGAGTATCGGGTCTCTCCTTTAACGTACTATTAATGCGCCTTAACACAATAGGTGTGATTGTCTTATCCGGACTTTCGCTTAAGAGAACCTAATGGGGCATTTATATATGATAGATATATCATATAGAAATGGACCGATTTGATTAGAGTTCACGATATAATTCCGTAATCGAGAATTCTTATCGAATCAATGGATGATCATATTTATGGATATATCTTAATCATGATGTGATCACGCATCCAACCGCTTGAATCGGTATGAAGTTTGACTTGACGGTTAAGGATTACACTCGAGTGCGTGGTGCGAATTACCCCATCTTGGCATTGTCTTTGGATTGAGTGAGTAGTCCGTGTTTATCACAGATACGGAATCCATTCATTCCATTTATGGAAGTAGATAGACAGCCCACTTATTTGTTAATCCTAGAAACGATCGATCGCGCGAGTTCATACTACACACCGATTAGCTACCAAAGGAGTTGTATGAATTAATTGATCACTAGGGGTTAATGGTAAATAAGGATAAGATGTTCTAATAAGGGTTAACGGTAACTTCCCGATTTAGAATGAACAGTCTATGGAGGATTAATCCATATGTAATGATTATATCAATGGACGCTTATTATTATTCTCGTGAGGAGATAAATATTATCTTTTAATCGGAGAGTGCGATCACGGGATTATGGTGGCATATTCCTGTGATTGATTTATCGAATATAATTATTACTCGTCGTAAGATAATTATTTATTTGATTTATCGGAGCCGCTGATTATTAGTCCATGGTCCCCGACGTGCCTCCTAATATAGCATAGCTATTCTCGGACGTCGAATCCTAATAATATTAATTTAGTTCTTGTTGGACTTTATTAAAACGATATGTGAATTAATTGTTTAGTGGACTATTAAATTAGTTGGGCTAAATAATTAAATATGTGAAAAAGACATTTTTCATAAACTTGGCCCAAATGTGTTATAGCCGAAAATTAATTATGACTAGGTCATAATAAATTAAAAGTGGCGCCCCCCCTCTTATTTTTATGGAACAAGAAATTATTTTCTTGTGTATTAATAAGACATGGGCATAAAATATTTATTGGATAAATATTTATGGTAAATAATAAAGATAAATATTATTTCTAGTTTTGTTCTAGAATATTATGGAATTATCTTTTATTAAAGGATTTATTTTGTTTGATAAATAAAAATCCTTGGAGGCTAAGTTTTACTCTCCTATATAAAGAGAGTTCTCCCAAGCCTTAACAACACAACATATTTTCGACTTCTCCCTATAGTAGAGAGAAGGAAATATTTCGGCCAAGGAGAGAGTAGGAGAAATCTTGGAGATTTTTTCCGGGTAGCATATCGGAAGGGTTCGAGTCGAGAATTCCTTCCACCGGGAATTGCTTGGATCACACGATCGGAAGACTGTGGTGCTCTTCACACCTTCACATTCATCCTTTTGCGGTTCTTCGACTTGAATTTTGAGATTCAAGAGGTATGATCTACATCCTCCTTGTAGAATAGATCTAGTTGTTTTATTACGTGTATTATATAGATCTAGATCCTTAAATCGCTTCCGTTGCGGATGATATTACTAACAAAAACAATAGTGAATTCCTCCAATCATCACAGGAGAAGAGTGGATTAAGGGATTACACCACCCTGAACCATTATAAGCCTTGTGTCAATTTACCTTCTGCAAATTTACTTTACAGCATTTACTTAAATTGCCTAGATCATAACTTATATCTGTGATTGCCTAAACTGATTTGAAAACAACATAGTAAGAAGGGACTTATCCGCTGCCCAAAAGCTTTTAAACTTAAAAAAAGTTTTGAAACTCCACTATAGTCATTCACCCCCCCCCCCCTCTGACTATAGTTTCACCCTTCTCTGGGACCAACAATTGGTATCGGAGCAGTGTTCCTAGTATCAGAACCTGTTCGGATCTTATTTCTGGTAACAAGGAGATCACGTATTTTCAAAGTAGTTTTCAAATCTTAGCTTTCCATTCATTCACATATAGATCTATTATTTTCTACTTATGGATTCCTCAAACTTTTTGTCAAAAGTACCTGTTTTTAATGTTAATAATTTTGATGAATATAAAATAAGAATGCTATCTCATCTTGCAGCAACTCATGAGGAGATGATGGACGTAATCAATGATGGACCAATCATGATCATGACTGTGGTATCCACAGGAGCAGATCAAGGAAATGAGATAGACAAACCTAAGAAAGATTGGACCAAAGATGACAGGAGAAGAGCAAATCTAGACTTCGTTGCAAAATACATGATTTTGAAGACACTAGATAGCAACATGTTCATGAGAATCAAAGACTGCAAAACAGCAAAGGAGATGTGGGACAAGCTAGCATTGATAAATGAAGGATCTCAAGCGATTAAAGAAAACAAGTTATCTCATTGCAAAAGCAGTAAATTTGAGAATTTGAAGATGAAGGCTGGTGAATCCATTGATCAAATGGACAACAGATTCTCAAGCATCATCAGCGAACTGCAACAGCTTGGACACACATATCCCCAGAAAGAAGTATGCTTGAAGATCTTGAGAGGACTACCTGAAAGATGAAAGATCATAACATCAGTAATCAAAGGAACAACAAATCTTGCAAACACTGACACTCTGACACTGATGTCCCAATTAAAAGCTCATGAATTCGAATTGAACGGTGAATATGGTGCTCCGGTAGAGACACACAAAATCACTGCACTGGTGGCACCCCAGCAAAGTAACTTTGCCGATTGTATCAGCAGAGAGACACAAGAACTCAAAGAACAGGTAGCTTTATTAGTCAAACGTTTTGACAGGTTTAGCAAAAAGAAGCCATTCAAGGGAAACTCATCATCAAAAAATAGGTCAAGCTCAAACAAAGACATGAAGAAGAAAGATGATGAATACAGATGCTTCAACTGCAACAAGAAAGGCCACTTCAAGGCTGATTGCCCTGAAGAAAATGACAAAGATGACAAGAAGAAGTACAAGGCATCTGAAAAGAGAAAAGGCAAAAAGGCACTCAAGGCTGAATCCAACAGTGAAAAGAATGAAGAATCATCTGATAATGATTCAGATGATAGTGATGAAGAAGACAGCTCAGAAAATGAAAAAGCATGCCTATGTCTCATGACCAAAGAATTAAATGAATATGAAGGCGACAACTCAGACACTGATTTATGTCTAATGACCAAAGAATCAAATGAAACTGAGGTATCATCTAGCTCTTACTCTTCATCTAATGCATCCACATCTGACACTGAACAATCTTCTGCTCTCTCATTAGATACAGCAGACCTAGTCCAAAATCTCATGACTAAATTTGATGAAATTGAAATGAATCATGAAATTCTGGAAAAGGAATGCAAGGATCTAAGAAAAGAGAGTAAGAGATTAAAGAAAGAACTGGATAATGCAAAAGCTGAATTAACTAGTAAGGAGACCTACTTAAATGATCAACAAAAAGCAGATGATCATACATCTATTATTGACAGATCAGTTAAGAAAATCTCCCCACTAGTAAAGGTAACCACTGCACCACTAAATGCACCAGCTTACAAACCCTCAAAAAGGCTTTGATCCAGATCTGGTCTTGGCTACAACAGTCAGGATGAGAGTAGGAATAATGGTCAACATAATTCTAAATTCAGGACCAACAATGGACCAAAATTTAGAAAGGGACAGACCATAGTTCCAAATAATCATCCTGCTCCGGTGAAGTCAAAACCTAGTGTAGTGAAACAGCAGACTAAATCCTCATTCCAGTCAACCAAGAACAAAAGCCTTCTGAAAGGTAAATGCAGACTTTATCCTTCAAAGGATGATTGGAATGTTGCACCTCCAAAATACAAGAGGAAACCATTCCATAATATGCATCATGTGTTTAAGAGAAACCAATCTAGATATGTTCCTAGACACATGAAGCAAGAAAGGTTTCCTACTGCATATTGGAAAGTGAAGAAGGATGTAAATGCACCAAAAGGTAGAGAAAAGTATCAGAATATCTTCAGTAAAAATATTAGAAGCTATTCTGCCATGCCTTATACATATGAAGTTGATGACTTCAATTATCCAAAGAGAAGAACTTTTGGATATACACTTGGTATGGGAGGCATGACTGCTAACAGGTATGGACCCAAACAGTGTTGGGTACCTAAACTTAATTAATTTGTTTTGTAGGATGTCTGGTACATAGACAGTGGATGTTCCAGACACATGACAAGAAATAAGAGATGTCTCACTGACTTTAATGCCTTTGATGGACCCAAAGTCACATTTGGAGGCAAAAAAAACCCTGGCAAGATTAAAGGGGAAGGCATAATACTCAAGAACAATCTGAAGATTCAAAATGTGGCATATGTCAAGGGACTTAATTTCAACCTGATGAGCATCAGTCAATTCTGTGACAAAGGCTACAATGTGCACTTCAACAAAGAAGGATGCAAAGTGATTCACAGCCAAACCAACACAGTAGTTCTTGCAGGTAGAAGACAAGACAACATGTATGTGGTGGACTGGAGAACAGCCAAGGCAGAAACATGTATGCTTGTCAAAAGTAAACAATCAACCAGCTGGATTTGGCACAGAAGATTAAATCACTTGAATTTCAAGACCATTAACAAACTATCAAAGAGCAAGTTAGTTGAAGGTCTGCCAGAGATCACATTCAAGAAAGAAAGTCTATGTGATGCATGTCAGAACGGAAAACAAATCAAAAGTTCATTCAAGTCAAAGCCCTATCAATCCACAACAAGAATTCTACATCTCATTACACATGGACTGTTTAGGCCGACACACCATGAAGTGTAAGTGGTAAGAAATACACTCTTGTAGTGGTGGATGACTTTTCAAAATACACTTGGACCATTTTCTTGAACAAGAAGAAAGAGACACTGAAAAAGCTACCAGATTTGCTGAGAAGACTTTAAAATGAAAAAGAATCAAGATCATCAAGATCGGATCGAGATCTGAGCACCGAATTTCTAAATGAAATTATCGAACCTCTTCATGAAGAAAATGGAGTGTTACATCAACTATCTGCAGCAGGAACTCCACAACAAAATGGTGTAGCAGAAAGAAGAAATAGAACTCTCAAAGAAGCAGTTAGAACAATGATTGCTGAAGCATGCTTACCAAAGAGATTTTGGGTGAAGCAAAGAAAACACAACATATGCCATACACAAAACAGATCAATCATCAACAAATATCATGGAAAGACTCCATATGAAATATGGAATGGTAGAAAACCTAATATCTCATATTTTCATATGTTTGGATCGAAATGTTTTGTTTTGAACAGGAACCAGTTGCATACCTTTGATGAAAAGGCTGATGAAGCAATCTTCATGGGATACTCAAACACCAGCAAAGCATTCAGAGTAATCAACAAAAGAACATTGGTGATTGAAGAATCACTACATGTAGTTTTTGATGAACCAAATACAAATGGTGAAGATCTTCATGATCAAGAAAAAGAAACAACACAAAGGGAAATCTATACAAATGCAACCATACCTGCTTCTATCTTGAATCACCATTTTGAAAATCAAGAGGAGCCACATATATACACAACAGATCAAGCACCAGAACTTGAAGTTCATACACATAATGAAGCTGTGGAAGCACCAAGTGAAGATCAACTTCAACCTGACCTAAGTTGGCTAAGAGATCATCCTGAAGAACAAGTCATTGGAGACATTCACATAGGAGTTAGAACCAGAAGACAACTGGAAAATATGCTAACATGTTTTCTATCACAAGTGGAGCCCAAGACAATAGATGATGCAATTCAAGATGCAGATTGGATCACAGCCATGCAAGAAGAACTAAATGAATTTGAAAGAAATGAAGTCTGGGAACTGGTTGACATACCAGATATGGCCAACATCATTGGACCAAAATGGGTATTCAGGAACAAGATGGATGAGCAAGGAACTGTTGTTAGAAACAAAGCAAGGCTAGTTGCAAAACGATACTCTCAAGCAGAAGGGATAGATTATGATGAAACATTTGCACCAGTAGCAAGATTGGAGGCAATCAGACTCTTTCTAGCATTTGCTGCATTCAAAGACTTCAAAGTCTATCAAATGGATGTCAAGAGTGCATTCCTAAATGGACTTTTGGAAGAAGAAGTATATGTAGAACAGCCTCCTGGCTTTCAAATCAAAGGAAAAGAAGACAAAGTATACAAACTCAAGAAGGCCCTCTATGGAATCAAACAGGCACCCAGAGCCTGGTATGAAACACTATCACAATTCCTGATCAAGAATGGATTCAACAAAGGAACTATAGACAAGACTCTATTCAAACTAGAGGAAGGAACAAGCACATTGCTAGTACAAATCTATGTTGATGATATCATCTTTGGATCAGAGGATGAAAAGCTATGTGAGAAATTTGCAAACCTGATGAAGAGCAAATTTCAGATCAGCATGATGGGAGAGGTAAATTATTTCCTTGGCCTTCAAGTAAATCAAATGAAGGATGGTATTTTCATTAGTCAAGCCATGTACACAAGAGATTTAATACACAAGTATGGGATGGATACAAGTGGCACAGCAGACACACCAATGTGTGCAAGAGTCATTCTTGGAAAAGATGAAACAGGGAAGGATGTTGATCAGAAAATGTATAAAGGAATCATTGGATCCTTACTATACTTAACTGCAAGTAGACCCGATATAGCCTTTGCATTAGGAGTATATGCAAGATTTCAAGCACAACCAAAAGAATCACATCTACTAGCAGCCAAAAGGATAATCAAATACCTGAAAAACACTATTAATGTTGGTATTTGGTAACCAAAAGATGGAGGATTTAAGTTAATATCATATTCAGAATCTGACTATGCTGGATGTAAAATAGATAGAAAAAGCACCTCTGGAACATATCAAATGCTAGGCACCAGACTAGTCTCTTGGTTCAGTAAAAAGCAAAACTCCATATCTACATCAACAGCTGAAGCAGAATATATAGCAGTAGGTAGTTGTTGTGCACAAGTACTTTGGATCAGACAACAGCTAAGGGATTATGGAGTGGAGGAGGAAACAATTCCAATCATGTGTGATAACACAAGTGCAATATCTATTATCGAAAATCCAATTGTTGCATTCAAGAACAAAGCACATTGATGTAAGACATCATTTTATCGTGAGACCATGTTGAAAAGGAGATGTCATCCTAAAATACATACCCACCGAAAATCAATTGGTGACATCTTCACTAAACCACTCGGCTATGAAAGATTTAGCATGTTGAGAACTGAGTTAGGAATGATTGAAATTGACTAAGTACCAAAGAGCGGCTAATCGAGTAATCGGCTAAGTGACTTCATCAATCGGTTCAACCTTTGCCGTTACAGGGGATGTAGCGGTAAAGGCACGGTATCCAAATGAAGTTAACTTAAGCGATTGTTAGGACGGTTAAATCTAGCAGCTCAGTGAAGAAATCAGTATATCGGCTAAGTGACCAGCCAAGGCACTTCACCGAATTAAAGACTTGGACAAATTAAAGTGTGAACAAAATAATTTCTACTACACGTGGAGAATAAGGAAATTATGGAGGATTATTCTGTGGAAGATTATACTCGTGGAGATCAACTTATAATTATGGAGGTAACCATATTCTTTTTAAATTACAAACGCCTCGATTCCCGGGCTCTATCATTACTTACCTCAAACCACTCCCCCATTACGCTCGAATATCACGATTTACATACACAAAATCACGCCATTATGTCATATAACCCTTCCACATTCAAACCACGTTCACACTACCCAAATCACCCTATATAAACAAGACTAAGGGATTTCCAGAAATCTTTACACTCTTTTGCAAAACACTAGCCCAACTTTTGATTTTCTCTACTGCAAACTCAAGTTCACCCTCAAACTTCTTTTGATTTTCATCAATGGCATCATCTTCCTCAAACACCCAAGCTGGGTATGAAAAATCAATCATCACTGGTTCATTTTTCAAACCAGAACTCTATCTCTCTTTATGTGATAACGATGCACAAGCGCAACGCTTTGTCGATTGCTGTACAAATTTGGGGCTGATGACCTTCTTAAACCCCCCAATAACGGGAATCTGCTAAGAAAATCTGATAGCGTTTTGGAAAAATGCCAAGTTTATGCCCAGCACAAAGAAGACTGAAGTCGATCGCATAACAAGCTCAATCTTTGGAAGAGAAATAGTCATCACACCTGGTGCACTCAACAGATACCTTCAACTCCCCTTAATTGGTCCTGCCAATGTCAAGCTTGTGACAACAGACATCACAAAATTCTGGGCTGAGATAGCCAAAAGTCCCAAGAAAAATAGCAAAATGTACAATCTACCTAGATCAAAGCTCAAACTTCCGTTTGCTGAATTTGCACCGGTCATCACAAAGAATATTGAAGGCAGAAAGGGGTCAATGGAAAACCTAATTGAGGTACAAATCAAACTGATGGCCATAATCTACGAACGCATCAAATTCGACTGGGCAACTTTTGTGTTCAATAGATTGAAGGATCAGATTCAAAAGGAAATTGATCTATCAATAACAACACCAAGCAAGGGTTTGCAGAAAAAGGGCGATTTCTGGGAGAGGAAATCATATGGATTCCCTCTTCAAAGACTGCTCAACACTGCGAAAGTACAACCCACCAATTTGCAGTCACCACACAAGTCTAAGACAATGTTCACTTGCATCAAGGCATCCATGAAACCCAAACCCACTGCTAGGAGCAAAAGAAAACAACCTGAAACTAGTAGATCAGGAGTGGGACGAAAAACCAGATCCCAGAAGGCACAAGAGAATACCACTATGATCGGCACCAAAGAACTTGGATGAGCCTGTGACAATCGGTGATGACACAAAGAACAGCAGAAGAAAAGCAGCAAGAGGAAATCAACTACCTTGAGGAAGGTGAGGAAGGATACAGACTCACTTCATCTGAAGAAGAGGAGATAGATGAGGAAGAAGCTGAGTCAGAGGATGAACACTCAGGGAGTGATCATTTTGAAGCAAGTCAAGAAAATCTGGAGATTTCTGATGATGAACTGACTTTTCAAGAAGTGCTTTTCAAAAGCATTGGCAAAGTTGACGAACAGCTAAGTGAGCCAGCTGATAAATCTCACTCAGCCGAACTTGTCAACTCCCCCACAATTGCACAAGGGAACAAGTGGCGGATGATGAAGCACCCCACACTCAACAACAACCTCTAAATGACCCTGTGTCTAATGAGGAAGAACAAGAACAGATGAAAGAAAGAGAAGAAGAAGCAGAAAATGCAAAGGAAGAGGAAGAAGAGGAAAAGGAAGAAAGAGAAGTTGAAGTGGAGAATGAGAAAAAGCAAGGTGGAGATACTGAGGATGAAACTGATGGAGATGAAGATGATGTCCATGTGGCACCAGAAGAAATTGATCCAGAGAGAGTCTTCAATCTGGACAATCAACCCATCATTGTGGACATTGAAAGGCAATATTACAGCAGACAAAACCTGAAGAATGCCTTAAGGAGTGAAGCAACCTCCTTCAACCACAAGATTGAGGCCCTCATCAATCATATCAAGATCCAAGATGAGGTCATGGAGAGACAAGGAAACCTGCTTTGCAATTTACAACAACTCATCCCTCACCATGTCCAAACCAATCTTGAATTTCATGCTGAGACAATTGACAACAATCTTAAGCCCTTGGTGGACACTCTCAATGCTCACACTCAACAAATTCAGCATCTGGATGAGATAATGGAGCATTCTGGCAAGCAACTGGATCTTCTAATCAAAGTTGGTGAGGCCAACAATAGATACTGGAAAGGAGGTATGGTCCTCTCCTTGATTCTGACACGGCAACGACAAATCTTGAAGCACTTTTTAGTGCTGCCAAAAAGGGGGAAGGAAGTTCTAAGCTTGAAAGCTCCAGTGAAAAGAAGGCAAGCCCAACAGAAAAGGGCAAGGGCAGCAAAGGCAAAGGTATCCAGTGAAAAGAAGGCAAGCCCAACAGAAAAGGGCAAGGGCAGCAAAGGCAAAGGTATCAGGTTTGAAGAAATGAAGAAGTAGACCTGATACTTAATGTGATTTGTGATTTTTTTCTATTTGCTATTTGCCTTTGTCTTTAAATAAAAAGATGCAATATCTTATTGCCCTTGATGGATGAATAAAATTGTTGAATTTTTGTTCTGCTATTATGAAAAATTTTGGATTACTTATATTCAGGCTTATGAGGGTTTTGGCATCATAAAAAAGGGGGAAATTGTTAGGAACATTTTATTATGTTTTGATGATGGCCATACCAGCTGTTATAGCAAGCCTGAAATAAGTTAGAATTCAAAATAAGTTATGTTCAGGCTTATGAGAGTCAGACAAGTATTGTACTAGTTGGTAGGACGGCAAAGTAAAACAGACATTCGGCAGAGTGAAGCCAGCCAAGCACCAGTAGAGATACAATGAAGACTTTATGGTCTGACTTATAACCAAGGAAGTCTGTGATGACCTTGGATAAGTCTAAGTTATGTTTCAAGTGATGAAACTTAATATTCTAATATGGTGTACACTAATCTCACTCCAATCAAGGATCAGCGAAGTACAAAGATTCTCCTTAAACTGAAGCAAAGAAGAAAACAGTGAATCGGCTGAGTAAACTGACTTTCGGCTGAGTGAAGACAAAACGGTGAAGGAAGAGCCAAACGCGGCTAAGTCGGAAGGATCACTCGACCGTTCGAAAAAAAATGAAGTAATACTTACCAGATCGATTTAATATATGTTGAAGATTCGTAAGATCATGCATTAAATGCACAATCAATAGAGGATCAATCAAGGACGGATTTTACGCTATACATTTGAAGAAAAATCCGATCACCGAAATCAAGGAGAATGCAATTAAGGGGAATCAAGAATAAAATCAAGGATTATTCCTCATTAATATAGCCAACAGACGGAATTTCAAAATCAAGGTTATTCAAGGCTATAAATAGAAGGCATTGTGAGACAAACAAAAACAACGATTTAAAAGAAAAATTAAGAAGAAACTCACATCAATTTAAAAGCCTTCTCTCGAACTTACAAGGACTTATCTAGAGATCAACTCACACATCGAACTACAAAGTCATATTCAAAGACTCGAGATTGATCAAGAAAGTTTGTGAATCACATTCACATAAAACGGAAGCAACTGAATCAGAGGCAATCTGAGAAGGAGTTGAGTCTGTGATAGCTGCTGAAGGATTTTGATCTCAAGGAGCAGTGAAAGAGACTGAATCACTGAAGCTGTTGCAGTCAAGGAGTGATAGTCTTGTAGATTGTGAAGCTTGGGAAGTCAATGACAATCATAATATTGTATGTGTGACAACAATAGTGAATTCCATCCAATCATCACAGGAGAAGAGTGGATTAAGGGATTACACCACCCTGAACCACTATAAGCCTTGTGTCAATTTACCTTCTGCAAATTTACTTTACAGCATTCACTTAAATTGCCTAGATCATAACTTATATCTGTGATTGCCTAAACTAATTTGAAAACAACATAGTAAGAAGGGACTTATCCGCTGCCCAAAAGCTTTTAAACATAAGAAAAGTTTTTGAAACTCCACTATAGTCATTCACCCCCCCCATCTGACTATAGTTTCACCTTTCTCTGGGACCAACAGACACACACTCCTCACTCATTCCAGAATAGTGCCAACATGAAAGTGATTCGGACCGCGCCTCTTAGCAATCCTTAACGAACTCATCGAACCCTATCTTGAAACAAGCTGCAGGCGTCTGCAATCACTTCAGGATTAAGGTTAATCCATTTATGATCACCTTGTGATTTAATAAGATTTCCCAATCTCGAAATTATATGAGAAATCCAGATTAAATCGGTCCACTTCTACATAACTGCATCATATATAAATGCCCCACTTAGATAACCAATATCGATGGTCCGGATACGACGGCCACATATTAAAGTGTTCTAGGCGCATTAATCGTGGTTTAATCAATAGACTCCATACTTTGATTAACTTCACCACAGACTTACAGTTCAAGTCTATCACGATAAACTTAATCCTCACGTGTGACACACACTAAGTTATATGGCTACATATGCTACGACTTGGGGGTTTAGCAGTGTATTTCTGATAAGCACAAAGCAAATAATAAGATGAGAATAAATATGTCATTTATTAATTATAAAAACAATTACATAAATTGTCTTCCAGGCGCTACTTCCAACAATCTCCCACTTGCCCGTGTAGATAATCAACAATTGTCTTTCACGCACTACTTCCAACAATCTCCTACTTGCCTGAAAAGACAAGCAACAATTGTTTTTAGAGCACCCACACCCTTATTCTATCTATCCACAACATTCTCCCACTTGCTCTAAAGTAGATGAGACATATCTCCCAATTTTATACCCGCCAAGCGCTTATCCATGACAGTAGATACCACACGTCTTGGTAAACTGATCAGCTAGGTTGTCGACTCGAGGCGATCTTTAGGACCGAAACGTCGCCTCTCTACACGGTCTGTCTGATCAAGTGGTAATATCTCTCAATATGCTTTTGACGTCTTGTGACTGCGAAGATCCTCGGCATAAGCTACCTCTTAACTGTTTTCACAGTAAAGTGATATCGGCTACTTAGACCTAGAATTGCTTCCAGATCTACAAGGAACTTTTAAGCTATATCGCCTTTTAAGCTGCTCTAGAAGCTTCTTTGTTTTCGACCTACAAAGTCGAATTGGCGGTGCTGGATTGCTCCAGATTATAGCTCCATCACTCTAAGAAAACACTGAGCCCGAGATCAATTAATGATCATCCTTAATCTGACTGAAAGTCAGAATCAGTGTAGTAAAAAATACTCAGGTTTGCACCCGAATACACAAGCATATTACTCCTCATTCTCAAAAGATACTTGAGGATGCACTATACTACTTTCAATGCTCGAATCCAAGATTCGACTTTAATTGACTTTTAGTAACCTGACTTTCTCTATCCAAAAGAGAATCTATCCCATTTTCTCTTTATCCAAAGACTTAGAGAATTATTCCGTGATGGGTTAGGTAGGAAACCTCTCATTGAATATTGCATATAAAAATGCTTTATCATCTTAAACAATAAGATGTATGGGATACTGCCACAACTTGTTCTCATGAATTCGACCGAACAAGTTCTAAGAATATAGTCCACTTCTCTAATTTAGAGAAGTTTGGCTTGTCAGTTCCTGCCTTCAGATAACACACCCATGTTGATCACAACTGTTGCAGTGTCACATTCCATTAACATTAACATCAATACTTTACCAATATTGTTTCTCCAGTCTATATAAGACTTATCAATATTCTGGTCAAGCCCACACATTTCAAGGATGCAGCTTTTAATGACCTAGAGGTTTGCTTTGATCCACCAATGGATATAAGCATAGGCAGACAATCTGCCATCGGCTTTAAGCTAAAACTCTTATGTTCTGAATGAGTCTAAGCTCCACTGTATGGCAAGAAAGTTTCAGGGCATCACCCTTGTTTATCTTTTTTCTTTCCATAGGGTCAAGCAAGGCCGAGTGGTGAGAAAGTTTCAGGAATCACCCCTATTGAACTATCTACTTCTCGAGGAATTACCTGACCACTTGGCTTTGCTTAGAAAGATAAACTTTCTCGTTCATTATACTCCTTTCTCACGTAGATCCAATTACTCCCACTGGGCTTGAGACAATCAGTGGTTCTACAAGAATGTGAACAGAGTGGAGTACCAAAACTCTATTTACGGTGTTTAAGGCTTTAAACCAATCTCTTTTTATTAGAATCCTATACAACCCTCCAAAGAAGACCATAGGTTATCAATCACCCACAGCAGACTGTTAAGTCTGCATAATCATAGCGAGTTAATGGATAAACCATACTCCCACTGCATTTGGTTGGATTGACATTCTGATCTGGTTTAGTAGTATTTATCAGCATAACCCCCAACAACCAATGTTGGATATGGTCTGATTAAATCAGATAGTAACTCCTTGAGTAACTTTACTTCAAGGTCCAAGGTTTGTTATTTAACATTCTTTCAGAAAGGCTTTGACAGTGTAACCGTCACTATCCGATCATAAGAATCTTATAACCAATCCATACTCATTTCATTAAGATATTTCACGAACTGTCACCATCTGAACGTGTATGCAAAATCTCCAGTCCTACATTCAAGTACTGCTGCCAAATGCCTCTATTTGCGGAAGTGGAGTAATTGTATCACTCTTTATCCACAAATTCATAAGCATCTTCAAGGTAGACTTCTCGGTATTACATAATAGTGTAAACCATTATTTTGCAACTAATATCTTAATTGAGTTAAGCATTGTAATGTTGCATATCAATAACTATACAAGACAATAAATGGTTTTTCCTTTCAGTGAAATCATTTCACTCGGAGGTAGTCCAAGCATCAGTGCCAAAAACTTTGCTTTAGCCTATATCTGAGCATGAAATATTCGGTTCTCTGGTAATATTAGAGATTCCTCCAAATATTCAGATAAACTAATCGGTGTTTTGAGCAGCTTTCTGAAAAAAGGTCCACTACTCAAAAGCTCCCACTAGCTCGTATCTTCATAAGACACCGAAGGTCAATATTAACAAGCTATAGTACTTATTTAGCTCTATTACCCTTTCCAAATGAAAGGTTACTGTAATACCCCAAAAATTTAAGAAGGGTAAAAGAGTAAAATGAAATTTATTATATATTTTACTATTTTATTTTTTAACCTAAAATAAAAAAAGGATTAAAAGGAATTAATTATTATAATTAAAGAAATTAATTAATTTGGTATAAAAGGAAATTAATCCCCTAAATCCCCAGCATGTTTAATTTTCTGGAAATTTGGGGAGAGGCGACGGCAATTGTTCATTGTTGAGAGAAGAAAAGGAAAAAATGTTTCGGGCGCTGTTTTTCAAATTCAGGGCTTAAAGGTTGATAATTTGTGCAGACCATAGTAGAAGAAATTGATCACCGCGAGGAGGCGATCGTTTCGATACCAACCGTTTTTTTTTTCGGTAAGTTTTCCGTTTCGCCCTAAATATAAAATCTGAGTATTTTTGAGGAAAAATCTAAGCTTTGGTAGCAATAGTTATTGTGCTAATCGTAGAACACCATTATTGAATCGTAGGATGATCGTAGGAGTTGGAATCCAAGGATTAGTCCCTTGTGCTGTCAATTTTGCTTTTGGAATTACTATCAAAGTGCTAAAAGATAAGGGGTTGTTCAACGGTATCTTTGTATGTGTTTATTTATTCTTGTTGTTGCTACTTTATATGTTATACGGCTGTTTCTTTAAGAAGAAAAATTATGTATCATTGCTGCTGTGAATTGCCGAATGAATGTACAAAAAAAAGGACTTTCATGTACAATGATGCCTGTACTTGGGTGCCGTAGGAAAAGAAAAGAAAAGATAAAGGGAAAGTGAAATGGAAATGTATTCTTTAATGTGTTTGCAAGTTGTGTTTGAACTATAGATAAATAAATATATAAATTGAATGAGGAAGAACGAATAGTTGCAGTGGAACATAATTTTTGAAAAAAGTTAGCAGAAGGAAAAATGATGAGAACAGGAAAGTAAAAAAGAATTATTGATATTGTAATGACCGTATTTTTTTAAAGGGTATTTTTGTAATTTAATAAAATAATAATAATGATGATAGAATATATGTATTTTATTTTTATATGGTAATTAGTGTGGAATTTATGAATGTCATTTATTACTACCATTACAATTACTATGAGTTACATTTTGGGAAAATTAATTGTTTTCAATTAAAGGGGGGAAAGGGAAGAGGTCTCGGGTGTGTGTGTGTGTGTGTGTAAAAGTGAGAAAATTAGAATTAATACACACTATTGGACTTAAAGCATGCTAGTAGTATTTAGTAATATATATTGGGTTCTTAAGACTCTATAGTTTAGTTATTCCTTTGAGTGTGTGAGGAAAATAAAATAACAAGAGCTCCACTACTGAAGAAGAGTATACAAAATAGATTAAGCTTAGAGAAACGCAATGGTCATCTCTGTTAAAATGAGAATTAGAGATATGACGTTTCGATAATCGGAATGGCGGCTCGGATTGGAGGTAAGGAAGAGTGTATCAATTGGATGTTTTCATCATGTTTTATTTTATTTCATATGCATATTTTCTTTCTCATTATTTGTATATGGCACTAGAATTTCTTAATTAACTTTTGACAACTAAATTAACTGGGCAAATGTATTGTTTATTAAACTATACTTTACATCACTATTTGAGTCTTATTTGCTTCTACGAAGTACTTTGCAGACTTGAAGAAATAGTATGGAGTTTTATGAATACTATTTATTTTATTTTATTTTATATTAGTCTTTTTATTTTAGCAAAAGAAAACAAAATGATTATTTTAAAGGTTAAGATTTCTTGAATTTTGTTAACTTCTGCTTTCTCAAAGTATATATACGAAGTTTTGGAAAATTGAACTAGATGAACGTATACTGCAACTTTGTAAATATATATATATATATTTTGTGTCATTTACTAAGCTATGTAATGTTAGTATGTCATATGACGATATATATTTCTTGATATATATAATAAAAGGATTAAGCAAAATAGAGTATATGTACGATCATATGAGTTTTATAAGACATCAAGTAAATAAGAAATAAAAAATGTGACGGTTCATAGTTAAGTATGTAATTAGACATAGCAGTGAATCCTCGAGGGTCCCCGGCACTAATTTCACTGCTCACGGGCTATAATAGTGAGAAAAGGCCGGAGCCGGTCAATTTCCCCTTTCACGTGCAATAATAGTGAACATCCGGTCTGCTACATATTTTAGTTTCCCTTCTCATGGGCTATAATAATGAGACGTAATACTTATGAACCGTTACATGTCAGTTTATTACATGCCTCTCTTAGTAGGCTAAATATTATGACAATAAGTAAATCAATATAATACGCTTACATTAGTTTTGATTAGTCAAAGCATATCATTTATTCATTTATTTTAGTACTTAAATTTAGTAGCTCTTAACTTATGTTAATTATTATAAATAATATCATGTTTTCATACTAACTCAAAAATGAACTTTGGCGTGTTTGCCTAGTGACTGCCTTGGTTCCATTTTGATGCATTTTTCCTTACGGGGCATTATTGCTCACTCTTTACATCCTTGTGTTTTTCAGATAATAATATGAAGTCAATCATATGTTGGTGATCTGAGACGTCTAGCTAAGTATTGGTGACGGTGGTTATGATGTTAGTGCGATTACTTCTTGAGGTAGTACATTTGAAGAATTGTATATTATAGTATTGTATTTGTGATTAGAATATGGTTGTTGTAAAGACTGTTTTTTTTTTTGGGTGTTAATAATAATTAAATGATGTAATAGCTTGATTAGAGGGAAATAATAAATGATGTTGTTAGACCCGAATTGTGTTGTTTAGATTCCGCTATTAATTTAAATGGATATTTTAGTTAGAAAGGCTGCGTGTTACGAGACTTTATCTCGAAACATGGCCGAACGGTCCATTTTCCGAAAATACTCGGGGTTTCGGGACGGGTCGTTACAGGTGGTATCAGAGCCAGGTTGGGGAGTGGTGATGTGATTTATAAGTTATAAGATTTGATTAAGTTACAATATTTTAGAATGAGTTGGGTTTTAAGGAATGATTTCTTAGGTATGAATGATTAGTATTTTACGTTTTGAATTAGTAGGAGATGAATATCTGTAATACGATAAGAAACTAATTTTCTCTAAGTAATAAAATTATAATGTGTCGTAACATACTCGGTGTTGGACTTATTTCTTAGTTTTGATGATGAGTGCCATACTAGCTGTTATAGTGCAAAGGCAAAAAGATGTCTAGATAAAATGTATAGGTTTATTAGAGTTTGATTCATAAATAGGTTTGATCAAACAAGCCTTTGTAAAGGTCTGGCGATTATTATCGCCAGATCGGTCTAGGTCGATGGGGTAGATAGGTCATGAGATTGGTCTCAACTCAACTCTTGAAGACTCAAGACCAAGGCCGAGGTTCAAACTCAGTAAATGAAGGCTAAGGGATCAAACTTAGTATTTAATGTCAAGGACATGGAATCAGTATCTAGGCAAGTCTGTGATGACTTAAATTGATTGCATATACCTTGTGTAGAAGGTCTAAGTTTCACAAGTTGGATGATGTTTGGAACTTAGTTATATTCAAAATGATGTAATCTAACTTCACAAATAAAAGTTGGATAAATGGAATCAGCTGCATTATATTTTACAGACAAAAATATGATATTCAGCAGACTGATTGGTTTTACAGCAGACTAATGAACCTGCTGATATATGCCTCGATTAATTCAAGATTATTGGGAAGTTACATGGATAAGAACAACCAACTACCTCTGACTTATCAAGCAAATCAAAGGCTGAGATTAAAAAGACGTTGGGATGATCCATATTTTTATCCATTGGATACAAGTCAAAGGGGTGGACAGACTGCACTGTCAAAAAGTAATCCTGACAGTGTCAGTCCTATGAATAGTGACAGAATGCAGTGAGGATGGGACAAATACAAGGAACGGTCACATTTGAATTTCAAATTCAAGTCACATGCATTCCTACCTATAAATAGAGGACTTTCAACTCAAGAAGAACAGGATGAATTTTGGGAATAAATTTCAAGTGATAACATTGAGCTGAAAAACACCCTGCTGAACTTACTGAGCTTAAGGCTGCTGATCTAGTTATTTTCTTCAAGTGCATTCTGTGTTTAAGCTGCATCAAGCATACACACTTGAAGACTGCAAGCTGCTGATTATTTCATCCTAATCAAGTCACTTTGAATCGAATCATTTACTTGATTCATTCTTTATTTTATAAAGAACTCTCTTGAAGACAAGTGAAGCATCTCATTAGTGTGAAAGACTGTTGGTTTGTGGTGGAGCCGGTGAAGAGGCAATTCTACCCTTCAAGGACCAATGGAAGACTCGGGAGCAACAATCCTACCTGCTCTAGTTTTCGCTTTGTGAAGCCATAGTTATTGGTGAAGGACAAGCAACCTAGGATTCTTTGTAACAGATAACTCAAAGATTACTAGTGAATTTCCTCCAACATCACAGGAGAAGAGTGGACGTACAGGATTACATCACCTGGAACCACTATAAAAATCTCTCTATTTACTTACTGCATTTACTTTCTGCACTTAGTCATTATCCATATCAACTCTTTGAATCTAGCAATCAAATCACACACATACATTCATGAGTATCTAATACTTAGTAACATATTTAACAACAAGTAACAAGGCTTAATTTTGATATTATTCCACGCACAAATTCAAAGAAATCGAATCATCAATAGACTACTGCTTATCGCCAGGTTATCGAGATCTCAAAGAGACTCTCAAGTATCGCAGAGTCTGCTGAAGTTCAATTTGTTAACTCCAAAGTTTTAAGTGTTAAGTTTATTCACCCCCTCTAAACTTAACTAAAGCCTTTCAAGGGACCAACAATTGGTATCGAGCGAAGGCTTCGCTGCAGAAGGAATCCTACTTGTTGTGCTTGTGAAAATTCTTTATAAAAAAAAAAAAAAAAAACTTTCTTTCAAGTTACTGATTTTCAAGACTTGCATCATGGATAACACACAGTATGCTAGAACCATGTTGATGTGCTCTCTTGATAGATTTGATGAGTATAAACGTCGAATGCAGGCATATCTTGCTGCTACTCATGATGAGATGATGGATGTACTAACTGAAGGACCACTGGAGATTACAAAGGCAGTAACAGTGGGTGACAGAACTGAGTACATTCCTAAACCAAAGAGAGAATGGAATGCGAAGACAGGAAAGAGCAAACCTCAACAACATTGCTATTGATATCATCTACGTAACCTTGGATAGCAATATGTACATGAAAGTCAAAGATTGCAAGACTCGCAAAGAACTTTGGGATAAGATTCACTTAATCTGTGAAGCCACCGATGCAATAAAGAAGAACAAAATCGATGTAGCTAAAAAGATTTCAAAAGTTCAAAATGCTACCTAATGAAACCATTGAGCAAATGTAGTCCAGATTCAATGCAATATTAGATGAACTTACTCTGCTGAGTGTAAGTTATTCAAAAGAGGAAGTAAACACCAAAATCTTGGAAGCTTTACCTGCAAGAGATGTTTGGAAAATGAAGGTGACTGCAATTGAAGAAATGAGAAAGCTGCATGAAGAAGACACCTTCAAACTGTTTCTCCGATCTTAAGGCCTATGAATTTAGCAAGAAGCTAGTGCTCGAATCGAAAAGAAGAGCCAAAGACCATCTGCATTGGCTGCTTCACATCATGAAGAAACATCGAGGAGGACGAGGATGATATGCTAGATGAAATGCAAGAGCAAATTGCCCTACTTGAGCAAGAAAATCGAATGATGAAGACCGGAAAGGCCCCTACAAGAAATTTCACAAAGAGGCCTCTTGAAAGAAGGAAGGAAAGAACCAAATAAAGATAATGACTATCTATGCTTTCATTGCAAGAAACCAGGACACTTCGAGACTGATTGTCTGAGTTTGAAACAAGGCAAGGAACTCGATTATCTTTGCTTCAATCTGTAAGAAGCCTGGACATTTTAGACTGATTGTCCGGACTCTCACGAAGACCAAGAGTCAACAAAGGAGACATGGCAAGAAGGCTATGGTTGCTTGAAGATGAATCGAGGATATGAAGTGGGATCTCAAAAAGAAATGAATCGGATGACACAAAGATTTAGTTGTCGATATGGAGGATTATGCTTTGATGGCCAACATGGATGAAACGAGGAGGTATACAACATCAGTATCTATAAACACTCTGGAAGTGATTGTGAATCAACTTTGTGGTTCAAATCCTAGAAATTCGACAACAATGAGACTTTGGATGCCATCCTTAATCAACTAAGGATAATACAATCTGGTTATGAGATTGTGAAGGCTGAAAAGGAGGCTCTTGAGTTAGAAGTTGGAAGATTGAAAAATTTGAATTAAGGGTTTTCAAAGGTAAGGAAAAGATGTTGGACCGAATCGGCATAAGTCTGCATTAACATCCAGCTGACCTCTGAATCTATTTGAACCATCTTGTTCCAATATCGCATACAAATCGGAAAGCCTTATGGAGATAGAATCGGGCTTGGATTTGGAACTCAAGCAATCTAACAAGAGTGGATCCAGTAAGGTTCTTCGAACCTAGTACCGAAATTGGTCCTAAGTTTGTGCCTGCACTAGATCCATCTCCCCAAGAAGGTCTTTGAAGCAAGAAACCAAATGAGAATGCCTCAAAGAAGCAAAATCGAAGTCTCGAAGTCAACACCTCTAGTAAAAGAATAAATCCAAAAATAGGATCATTGTGATTTCTAAGCTCTCGATAGCGGAACTGCTACCAAGTCTCATTGGACCACGAAGGGAAAGAAACAGAAATATTCCAAGAATAAGAATCCTAAATCCAAAAATGTTGATCATTCAAGGGATACTTATCTCAGGGGGAAAGGTAGACTGTTCCCTGCTGATAATGATTGGAATATTCCTGCATTTAATGCTAGAAACAATCAGATAACCATACTACTAGGGTAAAACCTAGACAATGGAATCAAGAGAGGACTTACACAAGACCTCAAAGAGACTCCATATTACAGGTTTGTTCTAAATAGACAAAGACACCTATGGTTATGCAAATGTTTCTAATAACAAGAATCATTTCAAACAAAGATTATGTACCAAAAGGCCGAAAAACATATGTGGTTCCTACACAACCTCATCGTTAGAACTTATGGATGTGTGGAATACATGTATGAACCAAAGTATGAACCAAAGTATGACACATTTAGAGAAGACCCTATGGAAACATACCAAGGGTCATGCTTGCCATCGACCACTATGGACCCAAACAGATTTGGGTACCTAAAATGCATTAACTTTGTTTTGTAGGTGTCCGGTACTTTGACAAAGGGATGTTCCGGACACATGACAAAGAATAAGCACTGCCTTACAAACTTTGTGGCAAAAGATGGTCCAAGGGTGAATGTTGGCAACAAAAATACACTGGCTATACAAGAGGATATGGCACACTTATCAGAAATGGACTTACAATCAAGAATGTTGCATATGTGGAAGGACTGGATTACAACTTGCTGAGCACTGGACAATTCTGTGATATGGGATACAAGGTCACTTTTGACAAAAACAATTGTATTGTCATTAGTGAAAGAGGTGATCAAGTTGTACTTGCTTTGGTAGAAGGCAACATAACATGTATGTTGTGGATTGGTCTCATCATAGCCTCGAAACTCGTCTGATTGTACATACCAAATCAACTCAATTGGTTATGGCACAAGAAGTTAAATCATCTAAATTTTGATGATATTAATCAGCTTAGTGAAGAAGAAGTTAGTGGTTGGTTTACCGAGATCACATTCAAGAAGGATGCTATCTCGTGATGCATGTCGCCAAAGGTAAACAGATAAAGACAAGTTTCAAGTCAAAGACTAAACAATCAACTAACAGAGTGTTGGAGCTTATGCACATGGATCTTTTTGGACCAATAACTCCAACAAGTGTGATAGGAAAGAAATACACCTTAGTGGTTGTGGATGATTTTTCTAGATACACTTGGGTGATATTCATGAACAAGAAAAGTGAGACACTCCAAAGCTTGCCTAATCTTTTGAAGAGATTACAAAATGAGAAAAGTTTAATTGATCATAAAGATTAGATCGGATCAGAGTACTTGAATTTCTCAACAAAGTTATAAGAGAATATTGTGAATGGAATGGTGTACTTCATCAACTTGTCATTGCTTTGGTACACCTCTCAAAAAATGGGGTTCTTGAAAGAAGAAACAGACATTAAAGGAAGCAGAAGAACAATGATTTGTGAAGCATTGCTACTGAAAGATATTAATTTGAAGCAAGAAATACACCTTCTATACACACAAAATAGAACATCAAGAAAACAAGAAGTCAAAGACACCTTATGAGATATGAAATGGAAGGATACCTAATATATCCTATTTTCACCCATTTGGAAGCAAATGTTTTATTCTAAATCATAAAGTTCATTTGAAAACATTCCAACCAAAATCAGATGAAGGAATTTTCTTAGGATATTCCTCCGTCAACAGAGCATTCAAGGGTACTTAACAAAAGAACACTGAAACATGAAGAAACAATCAATGTTGTGTTTGATGAACCTAAATTTATCTTGGTATGGAAGATAAAGAGTGTGAACTCATTGAAAATCAACAAATCACCGATCCAGATTGTGTTGAAGTTTTGGAAAGATTCAATGACTTAAAAGTTTCTGATATTGCCCTCACTAACATCCTCAATAAAATGTTACTTGATGCAACAATCAAGCAGCTTCAAGGATCTCTGACCCCACAGTAGAAGAAAACTACAAGCAGACCTATCAAGATGATATTCCTGAAAATCAAAATAACCAAAATCCACAATGGTTAAGGAATCACCCTGTTGAACAAGTAATTGGCAATGTACAGCAAGGTGTGAGGACTAGAAGACAACTGGAAGCAATGTTTACTTGTTTTCTATCACAAATGGAGCCCAAAGTTGTTGAAGAAGCAATTTCAGATCCAGATTGGATAATTGCTATGCAAGAAGAATTAAATGAATTTGAAAGAAATCAAGTTTGGACACTAGTTGAAAGGCCAAGTCATGCAAATATCATTGGTACTAAATGGGTATACTGAGAAATAAACTTGATGAATCTGGTACCATTGTTAGAAATAAGGCCGGACTAGTTGCAAAAGGCTATTCTCAAGCGTATGAATAGATTTTGATGAGACTTATGCACTGTTGCAAGATTGGAAGCTATCAGTTATTTTTGGCACATCTTTGCATACAAGAACTTCAAAGTATATCAAATGGATGTCAAGAGTGCATTTTTGAATGGTATCCTAGAGGAGGAAGTGTATGTTCAAAGAACCTCCTGGATTTGAAGTTAAAGATCAAGAAGATAAAGTGTATAGACTCAACAAAGCACTTTATGGATTGAAACAACCACCAAGAGCATGGTATGAGACTCTATCTCAATTCTTGGTGGACAATGGTTTTACAAAAGGGACCATTGACAAGACACTTTTCAGAATCGGTGAAGGGGACAGCACCCTGCTGGTACAAATTTATGTAGATGACATAATTTTTGGTTCTGAGAATGATTTACTTTGTGAAAAGTTTGCAAATCTAATGAAGAGCAAATTCCAAATGAGTATGATGGGAGAAATGAATTACTTTTGGGATTGCAAGTTAAACAGATTGAAAGATGGAATCTTCATTCATCAAACCAAGTATACCAAAGAGTTGTCAAGAAATTTGGTATGGAAAACAAAGACTAAGAGCTCAACTCCTATGAGTACAAACATCGATTGGATGAAGATAAAGAAGGCAAAGATGTTGATCGACTGCATGCATGGATGATAGGCGATCTCAGATCTCACTTGCCAAACCAGACTGATATATCCTTTCTTTGTAGGTGTTTGTGCAAGATTTCAATCCAAACCTAAAGAAAGTCATTTAGGTGTCACAAAAGAGTTCTTAAGTATCTAAAAGAGACTTTGGGAGTAGGAATATGGTATTCCAAGGAAGGAAGCTTCAAGGTAATATCCTACTCGGGATTCGATTATCTTTGGATGCAAGATTGATAGAAAAAGCACCTCAGAACACACGCGGCTAATGGGAAATAGACTGGTCTCTGGTTTAGCAAGAAATGCAATTCTATTTCAACTTCCACTGCTGTTTGAATACATTGTCGGCCGAAGTTGCTTTGTGCACAAGTACTATGGTTAAGACAACAATTAAGGGATTATGGAATTGAAGAAAGGGAAATTCCAATCATGTGTGACAACACAAGTGCAATTGCAATCACGAGAAAATCTGCTTTGCATTCAAGAACCAAGCACATTGATGTGAGACATCATTTTATAAGAGATCATGTTGAAAAGAAAGATGTGGTGGTTCTATACATTCCTATCAAGATCAACTTGCGATATTTTCACTAAGCCACTTGATAGTGAAAGATTTGCCAAATTAAGGACTCAACTTGGAATTATAAAGATTGACCGATATTCAAAGAATGTACCGAATTCACCAAGGGGATTAGTCTTTGCTATGTTGGGTGAGCTCACTTAGCAGATTAGTCATTGGTATCAACAATTCCATGTACTTTTGTTTGAACAATTGAGCAAATGAGGTTGCCAAGGGTTGGTCTTTGTCATGTTGGGTGAGCTCACTTGATGGATCGATCATTGGGTGTTAAACTTCATCTTGTTTTATCAATTGAACAAAACAAGGAGAAAACAGGATCAAGAGAGTCACTTTGTCGCCAGTCATTGAAGCACTTTATCGCCAGATCGCCGAGCCCACCTCGAGGATACCTTGTCAAGGGAACTTTACTCGATCAAAGTTATTAAGGTCAAAAAGCGCTTTGGCGGGATATTTATTTTATCCATTATTACCACGCTTAAACCATCCAACGGTTACAAACGTTATGGTGGAGTAATGGGCCACGTGTCAAGACGTAATTTATTCGATTAATCGTGGTTACCTCAATGTACGTGCAAAGACGCTTTCAACTACCCACCGCCTATATATTCGACTATCACTCAAAGCCAGAATCGCTACTTGCAAATCGCTTTATCATCGCATCGTTACCGTGTGAACACAGATTTAAGATTCAAGATTCAATCTTCTTCATCTCATTCTTCTCATTAAAATGGCGGATAAAGTTGATGTACAAATTGAATCAAGCCAAAGTGTTAGAGGTTTTGTTGAAGATGCAAACAGAATCGAATCGCCATTAACATTGGTCGAAGAATAAGGAGGTACGCCGGTCCGAAAATGTGTTAAACATAAGATCGACACAATTTCTTATTCAAATGTTGTCGGTTCGGAGAAACATTCAAATAAAGGAAGGAATCAAGCATTTAAGATCGCCAGTAAATGGGCAAGAAATTGAAGTTTCCCCACTGAGAGGAAGTTTTGGATTTGTTGAAGTGGGGACGGCTCATTCAATCCTGAAGCAATGGGATTGGACAAATTGGCGCTTGTAGATCGATTAAGACAGATGCGAGAAATCAAATCCGTTCTGGCATCAACTGCAAACACATTGGTATTGAATACGACCGCCGAGCAAGCTCATTGCAAAGAACATACTTGGGCTAGCTGGCAGATGGACACTCTATCGGGACCCAAGATAGAGTTGATGATTATCATCTGTAGGAGCATGAAGTTTGATCACTGTACTTTATTCATTATATGAAGAAAGTGGCCAAGGAAGAGAGTTTAGGGAAGAGGAAGTCCAAGGCACGCCTCTTAGGATTAATGGTCCGCACTCTGCTGAATCATCTTGGAATTCTGATGTAGCACCTGTGGATATTAATCGCCTAGATACAAGAAGGAGATTGATTATGCAATTCTGGACTTGATGATGATGAAGAAATTGCCGGAGAAGTCACTGATGATAATGATGATGGAGATGATGGTGATATCGGTGGTGGTGAGCGGTTCAAAGAAACTAAGAAGATTTCCATCAAACCTCGCTGCACCAAAGAAAATCACTGGAAAGAGGAAGAAGAGGCCGATGTTAGAAAGACTATAAAGTCCCGAAATCAAAAGAACAAGAAAGGAAACAAAGACAGATCGTTGAGTCTCGCGAGGTCAAGTGGAGGTTATCGACCTCGCTTTGTGGCTTCAAGAAAAAGCTGTTGGTGAAATTTTTGAGAACAAATGTAAGGAAGCAAGTAGAAAAAGAAAATTGACTAGAAAGATGATGATGATGAACCCCTATCCAAGAGGATGAAGGAAGTTGCCAAAAAGAAGAAATATGGCAAGGGAAAGAGTTAAAAATTTGGAGGCACAGAGGGCCCAAGAAGAAGCATCAGTAGAAGAGAAGAAGAAGAGGTCATTGTTTGAGCCTCTAACTATCATTCCACCAGCTTGTTATCGGTGATTCCTCCAATGAAGAAGTTATCAAGTCCACTGATGTTTGAACAGGTTGTTGTTTTGAGCAATCAGTAGAGGATCTACAAATGCTCATCGACCCTCGAGCCTCCAGTAGTATCCATCGAAGAACCACAAAGAAACCACCGAACTCGAACTCGCTTGTGGTGGTTGAAGAGGTGATTGGAGACTTGGTTGAAGACCACGCAAATTTGGCAATAGTTCGGGGGAAGAGCGCTTTGTCGCTAACCTGGCCGATGAGCATGTAAGTCGTGGGAACCAAGTGTGATACAGATGGAAGTAGTAGGTACAAATGCACATTCGACAAAGAACTCATTGACTTTCAAACATCTCAGTAGAAGAAACCATGGATCTCGCTTGTTGGAACCTTTGGAGGTCAACAAGCTACTGGAGCCGCTCCTCAGAGAACTTTCATGCCATTTGAAAGGCATGCAAAAAGGAGCAAGAAAATCAAGAAGAGTATGTGGATCCCAAACTTCAAAGAAATTGTCCGATTATTTCCAATGGAAGTTTGGTTTCTATAAGAGACAAAAGCCACCAAGGAACCAATGACAGATCTTGAAGAATGGGCTTTTGGCAACCTGGGAGTGGAAAACTTGGTGGATCTCGATTCATACAACCTTGCGCAATCAAGATTGATGGATTTATTTGATGAGCAAATGTAAGGAGGAGGGTATCAAATTTAGAGATCCAAGAGATGGTCCTGATGATTCTTCCTCATCATCGATAGTAGTAGAGAGACTTTCCTCTGACCAGGAGAATCAAGTGGGGCTGCACCGGCACATGAATCATCTGCATAAATACCCACTAACATCGTAAGTCTCGCCGAGGCCAAAGAGATCGAGAGATGGATGAGGATCTACAGATCTCACCATGGATGATCTGGAGGCATTGATCAATGAAGGCATTACTCGAGTATCGGGTAGGTCGACCGATGAACCAAGTACATTCCATGTTGTAGAGCCTACTGCACAATCTGATGCTGGACAGAGTGAGGATTTAGATGGAGAAAAGGTTGCTGATTTTAATGAACCTAGTGCCGCCTCAAGAGTCAATTGAATATCAAGACGGATTTGACATTGAAGGCACTCGACTAAAACCGCCATCATCCTCGCACAAGATTGGTCATGCCGAAGGTTTCAAGTGGATAATACCAATATATTCAATCCACAGGAAATTGAAGAGGAGGTACAGGTTGCTGAGATACAAACAGCACCTGGACAAAGGTTGGAACAGGAGGTACAGGCTGCTGAGTCACAAACAGCACCTGGACAAAGGTTGGAACCTGATTTGGGTTTGGAGGAAACCCATGTTGCTTTGATGAGGTCAGCCAGAAGTGGAGCCTGCTGGAGCCAAGGCCACTGTAGGGAAGGATAGTCAGCAGACTGCAGTTAATGAGGATGAGCAGCTGCTTTGGACTATAACTACAGTGATGAAGAATTACAAATTTTTGGAGAAGAAGAAGTTGTTGAAGAACCTGCACAAGATCCTATCCTTGAAGATGTTCTTGGTGCAATGGTTGAGGAAGGACCTCCCCCTGCTGGGAGAGATATGAGTAGAGCTATGGTCATCAGCCACACAATGAGCACAATATAGAGTTGAGGAGCTCACTTGATGGATCTACCGACAATGAGAATGGCCAAATGGAGTGCCAATTGAAGTTGTTAATGAGTTAAGAACTGTAAGAAATGACATGCAACAGCTTAAGAACTCAATTGGACAGTGGAAGAATGTAGATTTGAAGAATCTACAAGATGGTAAATGATAATAGACAATCTAATGATACTGATTGCTTCAAACTTTGCATCTACTCAAAATGCAATGAATAATTTGATACTAGATGTCAAGGGTATCAAAATTGGAAATACAAACCAAAGACAAGTTTCTAAAAGATCAACTTGTCTCTATACATGAGAAACTTGACAAGCTTGTCAAAGCTCCCAAACTTGCCGAGCCTGTTGGTCGTACAACAACCCGCTATGCCCGATCCCAAACTCATCGAAAGGATCAACAGACCGGAGGAGACCTCGCAATCAAGGATTACTTCACTTGATACTAGAACCGAAGCAGCAAGGCGGGTCAATTACACAGAGTGATAGTATCACAGAAGCTATTCATGGTCTCATCTCACGCTTTGTTGATGATGTCACTAAGGGGAAGAGGGCTAATCACCGCAAAGAAAGGTGGTCGCTAGACTCTTTGCACAGAAGAGATGGACTGATGATACAAATGCTTTTAGGCAACCTGCACCTGGCAGATTGCAACTCACAGATGATCTCCTGTCACAGTACAAGAAAGAGTTTCATAACAGAAGGAGACCCTATCGTGACATGGGATTTCATGAAGGTCTTAACTCCTTCTTGAGTTTGAAGTTTTGGGAGGCAAGGATTAAAGCCTTAAGAGCAAATACCAGAGGCAGAAGAAGTAGCAGAGGTGAAAAGGTGCTGCCAATCACAAAAGCAAAAGATTCACCGAATGAATTTAAGGAGTCAGATATGAAGTTTGGCTTCAGGGTGAATCGATCAATCTTGTCCTCGCTCAAGCATGGAATTGGTGGAAACAAGTCAATTCTTATATTGACTTTACACTTATTGAGAATGAATGGATGGTTGAAATGATAGAAGAGATCAGAGCCTATCAAGAGCAAGCTGAGAAGGCTAGACAAGAAAGAGAGAAGAGAAAATAGATCAACTACTTATCACTGTTTATCTTTGCTGTATCTAGTTGTAATAACTGTGAACAAATATTTATAATGAGAATTGACTGAATTTGTTCTGTTTGTGTTTTTATCTTTTGCTTTGTTGATTAGGTGAGGTAGTGGCATCATCACCAAAAAGGGGAAATTGTTGGACTTATTTCTTAGTTTTGATGATGAGTGCCATACTAGTCGTTATAGTGCAAAGGCAAAAAGATGTCTAGATAAAATGTATAGGTTTATTAGAGTTTGATTCATAAATAGGTTTGATCAAACAAGCATCAGTAAAAGGTCATTGATCGCTTATCGCCAGACGGGTCTAGGTCAAGAGGTAGATAGGTCGAGAGATTGGTCTCAACTCAAGACTCAAGACTCAAGGTGAGGGTTCAAACTCGATAAATGAAGGCTAAGGGATCAAACTTAGTATTTAATGTCAAGGACATGGAATCAGTATCTAGGCAAGTCTGTGATGACTTAAATTGATTGCATATACCTTGTGTAGAAGGTCTAAGTTTCACAAGTTGGATGATGTTTGGAACTTAGTTATATTCAAAATGATGTAATCTAACTTCACAAATAAAAGTTGGATAAATGGAATCACCAGATTATATTTTACAGACAAAAATATGATATTCAAGTGAGATCGATTGGTTTTACAAACAGACTAATGAACTCGCCGATATATGCCTCGATTAATTCAAGATTATTGGGAAGTTACATGGATAAGAATGACCAACTACCTCGACTTATCAAGCAAATCAAAGGTCGAGATTAAAAGACGCTGGGATGATCCATATTTTTATCCATTGGATACAAGTCAAAGGGTGGACAGATCGCATCACAAAAAGTAATCTCGATAAAGGTCACCCTATGAATAGTGACAGTAATGCAAAGAGGATGGGACAAATACAAGGAACGGTCACATTTGAATTTCAAATTCAAGTCACATGCATTCCTACCTATAAATAGAGGACTTTCAACTCAAGAAGAACAGGATGAATTTTGGGAATAAATTTCAAGTGATAACATTGAGTTTAAAACACCTCGCTGAACTTACTCGAGCTTAAGGTCAGCGATCTAGTTATTTTCTTCAAGTGCATTCTGTGTTTACCGCCGCATCAAGCATACACACTTGAAGACCGCAAGTCGCTGATTATTTCATCCTAATCAAGTCTGCCGCAATCAATCATTTACTTGATTCATTCTTTATTTTATAAAGAACTCTTAAGACAAAGAAGCATCTGTTAGGTGTGAAAGATCGTTGGTTTGTGGTGGAGCCGGTGAAGAGGCAATTCTACCCTTCAAGGACCAAGTGGAAGACTCAGAGCAAAGAATCCTACCTGCTCCTAGTTTTCGCTTTGTGAAGCCATAGTTATTGGTGAAGGACAAGCAACCTAGGATTCTTTGTAACGAGATAACTCAAAGATTACTAGTGAATTTCCTCCAACATCACAGGTGAGAAGTGGACGATGACAGATTACATCACCTGAACCACTATAAAATCTCTCTATTTACTTACTGCATTTACTTTCGCACTTAGTCATTATCCATATCAACTCTTTGAATCTAGCAATCGAAATCACACACATACATTAATGAGTATCTAATACTTAGTAACATATTTAACAACAAGTAACAAGGCTTAATTTTGATATTATTCCACGCACAAATTCAAAGAATCGAATCGCTGTCGATGAGACTATCATTTATCGCCAGTTATCGAGGTCTCAAAGAGACCATCAAGTATCGTTGTCATTGGTTGCGTGCAATTTGTTAACTCCAAAGTTTTAAGTGTTAAGTTTATTCACCCCCTCTAAACTTAACTAAAGCCTTTTCAAGGGACCAACACTCGGAATTTTGTTTTTGCGGAATTATGAGATGGTATAAGCTTCAAACCTATTATTTCATTTATAAGATTTTCTTTCAAATATTTAAGTTATATCTATATATCTAACATAGATTCAAATCATATGATTTTATGTTATTTTTTAATATAGTATAAGAGTAAATTGTATGTACAAAGTTATGTCACAATTTTTCCCAAAAAAAAAAAAAAAAAAAAGGAGTTACGTTACAAGAACATTACATGAGCTATTAATTTGAATAGTTATGTTGATATTAATTACAATATTTAAATTGCCGATTTATTTCTTAGTTAAGTTAATGCATGAGTTAGAAGGAGAGGAAAATGACATGAATAAAGAAAATATCATCTGTTTTTTTATACATGGTAATTAATTATGAAAATTGCAGTTTTTTTTTTCTTCTTTCTTTTGGCTTGCAGCGTAATAAATAAAAATATAGGGACAATTATTCAAAAGGACGCATATTGGATTTAATTAGGCAAAAAGGACATCCAAAACAAACACTTAGTTATAAGGACAAAAAATAGGTAGATAGACATAAATACCCTTAATGAAGAAGAAGAAGGGAAAAAAAAAAAAAAAAGGCGCATGGAATTTAAAAATAGGCGCTGAACCTGTTTGTGTTGTTGCTGGGTTTTTTTCTTTTTTGTTTTTTTGTTTTTTTTGGTTCTTTTAATTTTCTTTTATCAAAAGCAGGCATTGAATTTTCTTTTTATTTTTTTTATTTTTTATCAAAAGCCGGCGTCGATTTTTTATTTTTTTATTTTATTTTTTTCCGATGTAGTGACCACCCCGGATGTACTGACCACCCTCGATACACTGACTACCACGCTGCAGTGACCAACCCGATACATTGACCACCGCAATGCTGTGACCACCGCGATGCATTCACCACAGCGAGGCATTCCTCACCCTGATGCATTAACCACCGCGATGCAGTGACCACCGCGATTCGTTGACCACCCCAATGCATTGACCACCGCGATGCATTGACATTGACAATCATATATGCAGTGACATTGACAATCATATATGCAGTGACATCGGCAATCATATATGCGTGACATCAACAATTTATGCAGTGACATCGGCAATCATATATGCAGAGACATCGCGATGAAGTGACACCGCGATGCAGTGGCCACCCCCGATGCAGAGACACCACGATGAAGTGGCCACCCTCGATGTAGAGACACCGCGATGCAGAGACCATCGGGATGCAGTGATCACCGGGATGCAGTGACATTTGATGAAGCAACACTGTGATGACATTTGATATTTTTCCAACTTAATTTCATAAAATCGATTTTTTCTTCATAAAATCGACTTCAAATGGCTATATCTTTTGATATAAAACTACGATCAACATAAATCTTTCACCTTAATTCATATTTTTATGCAGTTACATCGGCAATCATATATGCAGTGATATCAACATTTTATGCAGTGACATCGGCAATCATATATGCGTGACATCAACAATTTATGCAGTGAAATCGGCAATCAGATATGCAGTGACATCAACATTTTATGCAGTGACATCGGCAATTTATGCAGTGACATTGGCATTTTATGCAGTGACATCAACAATTTATGCAGTGACATCGGCAATCATATATGCAGAGACATCGCGATGAAGTGACACCGCAATGCAGTGGCCACACCCGATGCAGAGACACCGCGATGAAGTGGCCACCCTCGATGTAGAGACACCGCGATGCAGAGACCATCGGGATGCAGTGATCACCGGAATGCAGTGACATTTGATGAAGCAACATTGTGATGACATTTGATATTTTTCCAACTTAATTTCATAAAATCGATTTTTTTCTTCATAAAATCGACTTCAAATGGCTATATCATTTGATATAAAACTACGATCAACATAAATCTTTCACCTTAATTCATATTTTTATGCAGTTACATCGGCAATCTTATATGCAGTGATATCAACATTTTATGCAGTGACATCGGCAATCATATATGCGTGACATCGGCAATAAGATATGCAGTGACATCAACATTTTATGCAGTGACATCGGCAATTTATGTAGTGACATTGGCATTTTATGCAGTGACATCAACAATTTATGCAGTGACATTGGTGATGGGAGTCAACTTTACACCATTTCGGTGCATATTTTGCCCCCGTTTATCACTCACTTAGCATGTTTTTGGGTATTTTTAGGCCTTTTGTAGAGCTTTATCGCGAGAATAATGCACGGGGAGTGAAAACGACAAATAGTCAGAAAACCCCTCTTTTTATCGATATTTTGCTCTATTCCGGACACTTTTACCCCCGGGATATCGTTTGGTATGTTCTGTGCATAAGATTTCAGGGTTTATGTGATTCGGAGACCCGGAAGATGATGTTTTATGATGAGAATGATCAAGGAAAGGAGAGAGGTGAATAAAAGAGAAACCGGAGTTCGGGACTCAACCCCTCAATCCACTTCAGCTGCAAATTCAACCTGGATAGAAGCATTTTTAGAACCTGACTTCTTGATGAAAGTTGTAGATAATTCAAAGATCTTTCTAATGGTTTTTGAATCACCCCAATCGGAGCTTGGACGAAGAAGTTATGAAGTTTTTACTGTGGAGCTATCAGAAACGGAGCGATCTGGAGGCAGAACCCCAAAAATTGGACTGAGAGTTGTCTGTACGGACACCAAACTTATCCGTACGGACAGAGCTGTTTTCTGCAGATTTTTTTGGCTCTCCTATATAAACCACCCTTACGGGATTCTCCCCGCAGGCTCCCCCTTCCAAGCTAACCCTAGCCCCTTTTTTCTCTACTTTTTTAGAGTAGTTTAGATTGGTTAATCCTAGTTTAAATTAGTTATAAAATAGCTAGATTCTTCCCTTTCTTCACTCAAATCCTCACTCTGAACTCTTGATTTCTCAAATTCTCTATTTTGTACTCTTGAAGCTCAAACTCGAATTCCTTCATTCTAATGGTAATTTCTTCTTCTCTCTTTGTTATAATGTTCTAAGGCCATTAACCGTACCGAACCGAATCATATACACCCCTACTGATATGTGAAGACATGGTGACATTTAAAAATGCAGTGACATGTGAAGATACACTTGAAGTGCACTTTATCAAGTCCAAATAAGACCAAATCACCACATCTATGTTATAACCATCTCTCAAAATCGAACATGCAGATTAAGTCCAAATTTTGTACAAAACCGGATGTGTAAACACATAGCTAGAAAATCCAAGTTCATCAAAGAACATGAATCATATCACTTAGTAATTATTCTTTTTTAAGATGAAAGCCATTTTATTCCATTTTTAATAGACAAACAGACATACAATGACTTTCATTAGGCTTGCCTCAAGAAAAAGAAATCTCCATAACCCTCTTTCGAGGTAAACAATCGCCAAAATTTGTAGATATTGTATATAAGAGTCAAACAATTTTTTTGAAAAAGAATCAAATCGGAAAATTAAAATGCCTTATGAAAACTCACCGACTAATTCTCAGAAACTCCGCTTCATGGAACAAAAGTCGCTCAATCTCTATACAAATAGAAGTAACATCTTCCTCAAACTCCAACCACTTGATGTCTTTTGCAAGTGCTTTCTCATCCAAGTCCTTACTGACTTCCTTTCCTAGTTCTATCTCCCTAAATTAAAATGACTTCTCAAGTGGATTAGCACGCAGTAGCAGCTGTACTACTACTACTACTGATTCAACTAAAGGAAGAAGACGAGCAGCATTATGATTACGCAAGTCAATTAATGAGTGCAATTACTTTGCCCATGGGGTTACATTCAGCCTTCCGACTCGGTCTGTTCGAGATCATTGCCAAAGAGGATCTTCTTGGCTCTGTTCTTCTCTCCTTCATATGCTTGCTAGATCTCTCTACCTTGGTAGCTAAACCATTCCTAATAAGCCGATACTTCGGCTCGAACTTCTTAATTAGCGTTCTCCACTAAATCATAAATCAATCCGAATCCAGTTGATTACTTGATTTGCCTCCTCCAAAGTGAGTTCTGAACTTGAAGACAAATATGGATTTTGAGTCCCTGGCATTATCATCATTCCCAGCTTCTCCTTCAACTCACTCTTGGAGATATCGGGTCTTCCAGGATGCAAAACATTGATGACGAATTACTTACTGGAGAGGCCGGAGGAGAATGGTTATGAACTTCCTAGTTCGTATGGTGACGGTGATTGCTTCTCCTATCCGACATTTTCCTTGTCTTCAGATAAAAGCTCCTGATGCTGCATGCTCCTCCATCTCCGGCGAGTTTCCGGACGCATTCAGCCTGTTCTTCGTTTACTCCTCTTGCCTAGGTTTGATGTGTTTTTTTACGGAAGTATTCTCGCTCGATCATGAGGTAACACACAGAGATGGGTAACTTTGTCCGATCAATATTATTTTGTCCTTATAACTAATGATCTTTATTGGGTGTCCTAAGTGCCTAATTAAGTCCCAAAACACGTCCTTATAAATAAATAACACAAAAATATAAAGACTTTTCATTTCCCTATATTAATATTTTTAAAATTTCTATACTTTATTTTGGTTGTCAATAAAAGTTTAAATTATATTTTAGTCCAAAATACTTTTTTTTTCCAAAGACATTAATTTTTTTTTCAAGTGAAGAATATTTATAATAGTAATTGAAAGAGATATTTAAATTCAAAAATATATGTTGCAATAGAGATCCTTTATTTATTTTAAGGGAAATATCCTTTATTTTTTATTTATTTTTTTGAAAACAAATATCCTTCATTTATTTAAAATATCCTTTATTTTAAGCACTCAAAAGCTTTCAACACAAAATAATTTATCTACATTCATTTGTTGTGTTGAATTGATGTAAACATTGCCCAAAAGTATCATCAACTTGTACTGTGACTTATTGTTTTTGAAATCCTTGGCAATCAATTATTCTAATTTTACCAACAATGGTAATTATTTTGAAGAAAGTCGATGTTCTTAAAAACTTTATTTTGAAGCTTATAATATGTATGAACACCATAAGTCTATAATGGTGAATGGTGATTCAAATTCTTTGGATACTTGATTTCCTATACAGAAGATCATTTTGAATTTTACTACTCATTACTCTTCTAGAATTTGGATCATAAATCTAGTGCAACAATAATATTTCTTCAAAAAAGAATTTATCTTCAACCATACTTATATCGCACAGAGAAGTTACTCTGTACTTTATTTTAAACTTTTTTTTAAAGTAATTTTCGGCATTGGATTTTTTTTTGTTTTTTTTTGTTTTTATGAATATAATTTTTTTTTTTCAAATGAAACATAATTTTACTACAAATGTTATTTTACTTAATTTGAGTCCCTTGAACAATAAAATATGAGAGAATGATGTTTATAGCATTATCATAGGATGCAATATAAGAGTTAATGTTAATAAGATGATGATGTTTTATTTTGATGACTATGTTGACAAGTTTCGAGGACGAAACTTTTGTAAGGAGGAGCGAATGTAATGACCCGTATTTTTTTAAAGGGTATTTTTGTAATTTAATAAAATAATAATAATGATGATAGAATATATGTATTTTATTTTTATATGGTAATTAGTGTGGAATTTATGAATGTCATTTATTGCTACCATTACAATTACTATGAGTTACATTTTGGGAAAATTAATTGTTTTCAATTAAAGGGGGGAAAGGGAAGAGGTCTCGTGTGTGTGTGTAAAAGTGAGAAAATTAGAATTAATACACACTATTGGACTTAAAGCATGCTAGTAAGTATTTAGTAATATATATTAGGTTCTTAAGACTCTAGAGTTTAGTTATTCCTTTGAGTGTGTGAGGAAAATAAAATAACAAGAGCTCCACTACTGAAGAAGAATATACAAAATAGATTAAGCTTAGAGAAACGCAATGGTCGTCTATGTTAAAATGAGAATTAGAGATATGACGTTTCGATAATCGGATTGGCGGCTCGGATTGGAGGTAAGGAAGAGTGTATCAATTGGATGTTTTCATCATGTTTTATTTTATTTCATATGCATATTTTCTTTCTCATTATTTGTATATGGCACTAGAATTGCTTAACTTTTGACAACGAAATTAACAAGGCAAATGTATTGTTTATTAAACTATACTTTACATCACTATTTGAGTCTTATTTGCTTCTATGAAGTACTTTGCAGACTTGAAGAAATAGTATGGAGTTTTATGAATACTATTTATTTTATTTTATTTTATATTAGTCTTTTTATTTTAGCAAAAGAAAACAAAATGATTATTTTAAAGGTTAAGATTTCTTGAATCTTGTTAACTTTTGCTTTCTCAAAGTATATATAAGAAGTTTTGGAAAATTGAACTAGATGAAGGTATACTGCAACTTTGTAAAAATATATATATTTTTTGTGTCATTTACTAAGTTATGTAATGTTAGTATGTCATATGACGATATATATTTCTTGATATATATAATAAAAGAATTAAGCAAAATAGAGTATATGTACGATCATACGAGTTTTATAAGACATCAAGTAAATAAGAAATAAAAAATGTGACGGTTCATAGTTAAGTATGTAATTAGACATGGCAGTGAATCCTCGAGGGTCCCGGCACTAATTTCCCTGCTCACAGGCTATAATAGTGAGAAAAGGCCGGAGCCGGTCAATTTCCCCGTTCACGGGCAATAATAGTGAACATCCGGTCTGCTACATATTTTAGTTTCCCTTCTCATGGGCTATAATAATGAGACGTAATACTTATGAACCGTTACATGTCATTTTATTACTTGCCTCTCTTAGTAGGCTAAATATTATGACAATAAGTAAATCATTATAATACGCTTACATTAGTTTTGATTAGTCAAAGCATATCATTTATTCATTTATTTTAGTACTTAAATTTAGTAGCTCTTAACTTATGTTAACTATTATAAATAATATCATGTTTTCATACTAACAAAAATTGAACTTTGGCGCGTCTCGCCAAAGTTGATCGCCTTGGTTCCATTTTTTTGATGCATTTTTCCTTATGGGGCATTATTGCTCACTCTTTACATCCTTGTGTTTTTCGATAATAATATGAAGTCAATCATATGTTGGTGATCCGAGACGTCTAGCTAAGTATTGGTGACGGTGGTTATGATGTTAGTGCGATTACTTCTTGAGGTAGTACATTTGAAGAATTGTATATTATAGTATTGTATTTGTGATTAGAATATGGTTGTTGTAAAGACTGTTTTTTTTTGGGTGTTAATAATTAAATGATGTAATAGCTGGATTAGAGGGAAATAATAAATGATGTTGTTAGACCCGAGTTGTGTTGTTTAGCTTCCGCTATTAATTTAAATGGATGTCTTAGTTAGAAAGGCTTCGTGTTACGAGACTTTATCTCGAAACATGGCCGAACGGTCCATTTTCCGGAAATACTCGGGGTTTCGGGACGGGTCGTTACAGATATAGTTGGTTTAATAGATAATATATACGGTAAATGATTTTATTTAAATCATAGACTAAAAGGGTATGCGAAACAAAGGGCAATATATATTTAATGGTTATAGTGAAAGTTTATTATATTACTTTTGTATTTTTACGTGTATTATACGATACGATGTGGTTTGTATGTTCTTATGGAACATTATATGTTAATTGGCAATGTCTAACATCGACTTCAGGTGCCTTAGCATCAATCGCCACAACTGAGTCCTCTCACGAGAAGGTGGTAGCCTGTATGCGCTTGTTTAGACCTTGAGGGTCATTGGTTTAGTAGTCATTGACGCCTTTTGTCTCGGATTTTATCTAAGCAAAATAAACAAGTAATAAATTTATAAATCCGTATACCCCAAGTGTAGGGATCGTAGCATAGCGATTAATACCGGAGTCGATCTCAGGGAATCGGGGTATCTAGTTTATTCATTTTCCTAAGATTGATACCATTATTATTAAAACCTAAAATAACAAAACGAAAGATAAACCTCGACAGAGGATTGTCATCCAAAGCCAAGAAAGATCGTTATAAAAATAAATCTAAACTACAAACTAAGAAAATAAATAAAACTAGTAAAACCATGACAATGACTATGGTGATTCAACAAAGAACAAGCAATGATCCACCGTCCCGCAACCCTCGCTTTCTTTGTAAGGTTATCTTATGATGATTTAATTAAACTTGTGATTCACCTAACAAAGGTATGAACTCTTAATCTCTTAGAAAAGTTCGCCTATCAATCTTCTATCTTTCGATCTTAAAGATTAACACTTTCAATTTAGAGGTGTAAGATTTATCCAACCTAGCAACCTAGATATTCAACCTAATCAACTCTCGTTACTTATAGGTTAAAGATCCGATCTTTCCTATGGTGATCTAGGTTTACACCGACTCTCGTCACATAGTAAACATCAATAGCAAAACATCTCTCGATATAAATTTGCATAACACATAATCATAGAAAAGAAACAACTTTAATTAAAACTCACAAAATCATCCAAAGGGAGAAATAAAAACGCTGCAGAAAAGTTTCACATGCTTGCCCCAAGTTTGATCAGCTTCAAGCCATCCTCATGAATCGAAAGGAAAACGAAACAAAATAAATAAAACAACTAATCTAACCCTCGGTCGACCAAGCACCAAGGCTTGGCCGACCGAGCACAACTCGGCTCCAGAATTTAAGGTTTTCTGCGGCTACTGTCGATATATGATATGATTAGGGTTGAAATAATGCGGCTATATATAGAAAACTAGGTCGGTTATGCTTAAGTCGGCCGTGGACGCCCGTTCAGTCATGCATAAAAACTTCGAGTCGGGCCGAGCTGGATCAGACGCACGTCCCATGCAAAATTGGACGCCAGTTCATCAAAAACTTCAAAACCCTGAATCAGCTTCTTCTTCCTGGACGCCAGTCCATTCCCTTAGACTCCCGTTCACTCTTCATTCAGCTCAAACGAACGTTCAGTTTGCTGGACGTCCGTCCATCCTGGACGCATGGTGAACGCACGTTGAACTTGTAAATCTTCATTCCAATCCTCAACTTGCATCTTCCTCCTTCCATTAAATCTCCAATTATGACATGTTTATGGCCTACAAAACCACAAAGACATGCAAAGTGTAAAACCATAGATAATTACCAATAAAATCACGAAATTAGCTCAACTTTACACTTAAAGACTTTTAAAACCCATCTGCTCAATAATTCGATTAAACCCTTAATTTCTGTGCAAATAATACGAATATGGAGGAAATCATTATAAAATATAACGTTATAAATCGCATAAAATCACCCTTAACACCTTTTACAACGTGCTAGGTAGTTAATCTAGATTGTCTAGGACTAGATGTCCATAGGAAGCCTTTTAAGTGGAATGAATTTAGGTGGTTAGATTAACTACGTAATAAACATATGTGATGAGTCTAAGATCTAAAACGTTGTAATTCTTGGTGAGGCACATTTATGATTCGCAGCATGAAATCTTTTAACATACGTAACGAACAATATTCGAGTTTAGGGAAATGTTCCATACGGAACCATCCGTGCCATATGAGGTGCTGAATATGTCCCGGTGTATACCATCATTTCAGGCATTGTGTCCTTGAATCACAATGTAACATAAATAATTTCTCGTGATGGTGCTAACAGACTTAGCAGAGGGGAGTGTATTTTAATGCAAGATACATGGTAGATGTGTAGATCAATATGTGTTACCAATCTTCTACCCCTTACTGTGTACAAAATGTACTTATTTCCTTATTATACCCCACCCCGAGAATATTTTGTAGGTAGATGAGTTTGGCTATGACGATAGTCAAGAAGCAGACGTTTGAGCTTGGAGTTCGAAATGAAGTTTATTTTACTTTTCATTGTTTCAATAATATCTTGGAATTGTAAACGTTTAACGTTTGAGATGCCATTACACTTTTAGCTTCCCGTTTTATCTTTTTATTTGGGATTGTAATAGTATTAACAACATTTAATTATGTTGTTTCTTTTGGGGATGTTCTGAGACTTGATTTGGAACTTTGATCGATCTATTTTGTTTGTCGCTTGACATTCCGAGTTGTTATTTTAAGTTTTCGCTTTGAAATTGATATTAATGTATGATGACGAGGCTTACGATATATACTTCTTTGATTTATTAATGAAAAAAGATATGCGTGCGGGCATTCTTTCCGGATAAGGACTCGGTGTCCGGAACGGGGCGTCACAGTTGGTATCTAAGAAAAGTTTCCTTTCTTAAGTCTAAGTTCGTAATTAAGCTTTAATGTATAGTTTTCTTTAGCAGCTTAATTAGCTAATCCTATCTTGCCTCTTATTACAGAAGATGGCTAGATACGGCACCAGAGCTCATCCTAGTGTCCCAGGGCCATCTCATGCACCTCGGGATGGAGATACGGCCAGTAGTGAGTCCAGTTGGACTCAGGGAGTTGCGGTTTCACAAGGGTTGCAGCCTCAGAATCACGGTATGGAACAGGGTCAAGAACATGGGTTGGTTCAGAATCAGACTCAGGGGTTGAAGGATTAGAATTAGGAAGTTGTTTTCATTCAGGAGCAGGTTGTACAGACTTCTGGTGTGCCAACTTCACAGGTTAATGTTTCTTTGCCCTAATTTGGAGGTACTACTGCTGTTCCTAACTACCTATACCACCCCTTTGACCAGTAACTACACAGCCCCATCCATCCCTCATTACTGAGCCACCACAAATAACCAAGTTCACCTCACTGCATATCCATCTACCTCTTTCCACCCCCAAATTCCAATGATCTACTTGTTATGAAATTTACGCGGGAACGCAGCGGAATTTAAAATTTTATTTCCTTTTAACCAGGATCGACTTCGTTTATGCAATAAACAAATAAACTAGTAGACGGTGGTAACCTTGGTTGATCTAAAAGATCGACGCTTTGACCGTCTAAGGAGAGTAGTTCTGCATAGAGCCACCCAAGTGTTCGGTCTCTACCGCTAGTCCACACGAACAGCCCGCCGGAATCCCATCATGGATTGCTATTAGAAAACTCCGGTCGCTAGACCGGCCCTTCTCCCCTCTCTTCAACTCTCTATAGGATGCTCTTTATTTTACACAAGAACTATTAGTTCTTGGAATTGTGATGTACAAAAGAGCTTGACACCCACCTCTTATTTATAGTAGAAGTGGCGCCCCTACTAGGTGTGGAGGAGAAGAAAACCTTTTTCCCAATAAAATAAGGAAAATATAATTGATTGATTTATCTCATTTATTATAATATCTTATATTTAATAAATCTAGGATATTATCAATATCTTATATTGAATATTTTCAAGATATTGTAAATATCTTATATTGACTATATTTATCTTATTACCATAAATCAATTTACACATGTGTATATATCACATATATTTATTACATATATAAATCTTTATATATATCATATATATATATATATATATATATATATATATATATATATATATATATATATATATATATATATATATATACTATGGTGCGCATGAATCACCAATTTGCATTAGTGCAAACACACGCAGGCACAAGTATTATTTATATATCAATATCTAATATTAATATTTGGTAACACTATTAATTAAATTGCACAATCCATGTGTATCACTTATACATATATGTGGCGTCACTTATCAATATAAGTGTATTTAATTAATCAACATAATTAATATATTGTGTTTTATTTATTCATAATAAATAAACACCACCATATTAATTTACCACTATAACCTTTATAGTACGAGATAAATTCTTTCCTTAATTGGTTATCAACTATAACCACATTTTAATTCGGCTAGATGTTCTTATGTGTGTGACCCGATAGGCTTCCGAATATGTTGGCCGTAGACACAAAGTGCATATTACGAAAATGCCCTTCACGTCTAACGATCACGGGATAGCGTCTAGCAAAACACCGTGACCCCCAATCATCGGAAGAGTCAAATGCAATGACTACTACCTTTCAGGTGAAACAGTTACCGTGTAACTTACAATCCTAACGCTGTATTAATATCCATACGGTCGTACGTCGAGTGTCAAACATTAACGACCGTATCTTATAATCTGGATATCAAGCTCTCTCGAAGTAACTCATTTACTTCCACTTTGCAATGATTCATGAGAGTAAGATATTCCTTATAAGAAGGCCATTTTGGATATTCGATCCCAATCATAGGATACACGATTCCCGGACGACCAAACATGTATACTCCGCATGCTTCAGTATTACACCCAATCACTACCGCATGATCGTCCTGTGGCTAGGGGAAACCTCAATAGTGTCAAAGCATGACAATCCACACCGCGATGCCATGTAGACTACGGTCCTAAGTATAATTACACAACCGTCACATAGTGTGACACTTATCCATGTAAGTGGGTCAGTCTAACGTCACGCATTCTCTAATACACGCCCATGTACACCCAAAGTGTCTATACACTTTGATAGATTTAGATCTATCCCCGCCTAAAGATGAAGACATCTAATACGTGCTAGCCTGCTCATACTATCAATGACCTGCTTAATAGTACATCATCCTGAGACAATTAAGTATCAAACTTATTAAAGTGATTAGAGATCTCATCAACCATAATCGCCTATCATGGTTTCTCTACCACAGTTTAATACTAAGGACGTTATCACATAACAATTCATAATTGGTTCTTCAAAAGAACACATATATGACAACAGAAAAGCCATTTAATATATGTATAAACATAAAGAAATAGTAGAAATGATCCGACCCGGTCGGATCCGGTCCAACCCGATTGGGTTTAGCACATTATTTCAATAATCTCCCACTTGGCCCAAAACCAATCACTCGCACATACAAGACCAAGTTTAAACACAAGAATCTCATGCAATACTCTCAACCAGCACAAGCCGCAAATGGATTGTTATCCATGGGGACTCACACTATCTTCATATCATGTTCCAAGTGACCAAGTCAAAGGAACCACCTCAACACACACATGAATCTCCGACGAGACCCTGGTCCTTGCTTCAAGTAATGAATCCACTTACTATATCAGCTATATAGGAAAAGGTGGAAGAACCATACAAGGTTCATGAATGAACCTTCTAGATCCATGTACTGCTCCTGCTGTGCCTCCAAGGCAATACTGTGGTTTGGCTCAGTTGTAGATTTTATAGTGACCCTTAGCTAAGAACATTTCCAGCTCACTGTATCACTTAATCAAAGTGACTACAAACCCAGACTGTAGCTCCCACTCACCTTCGTAAGACTCAGGATATACGTCTGTATAACTATATTTATTCGCTTCCAAGTTTCGATAAACTAGGAAACCATCCTTAACTTGTTTAAGGATGTTCTCGACATTTACCAGATTTACTTTCATACTTGCTCATGACTCTTCATGAAGTATGAACATCCGGCATTACTTCTATGATGGTTCATATCGCAGTAGCAAAGGAAACCTTCCATAACCATCATCTTTCACCTTATCCTTAGGACCAACGTCTTAACATAGATAGATCTTGAGAATACCGGCTAGCAGTATCTCCTTCGAGATCTATGCTAAACTCTTTTAGCATCACATCTATATAGGTAAACTATAATCTAACTGCAGTTAAATCTATCACAATAGATTCTTATTTCTAAAATAAGAACTGCTAATCCAAGTGCTTCCGTAAAGACCTTGAACTACCAAACATTAATTGACTGTGACATAAGGTGATAATTCTCGAGAGATATCCTATAGCTTACTCAAAAATCATAACACACTCCCCCTATCCATCTTGCACATGGGGCATATCCCTTCTTTTGACAAAATCAAACTCCTTTGATTATCAAACAAAGAAATGTCTAGAGAAAGTTGTTTGAGTCCATAAATAGATCTCGTGGGCTCACATATCATGTTATCGTCTATTAACATCGAAATATGCTCGCCTAACGCCTTCAACACTATCATATAGCCATGATACGAAGTTACAATAAGCAAAGTCTGAATAGAACTGGGTTCAGCCTTACAGGGACATTCCCTCTAGGTAAGACAAACTAGGTTCATAACCTGGTTGTCACTGATGGAATCTAATTCAGATATTATGGCTCCTGGCCATATATCTCAATCTTGACTTTCAAACATTCCTTCATAAGTCGTGAGATATTCATTCATCAAGATGAACATACCAAAGAAATTTTTTGGGCTTGAGGTTATCCACGCACTTACTGAGAACTTTTGAGTGCAATCGATCGTTGTTCTACACCTCATCGCTATATATGCCGTCCGCTCACGCTCCTATGGTTGAATATATATTTGGGGTTCTCAAACTCTTTTGAGATCTCGATTCACTCCTACTGCTTTCTTTTGGAAGAAACACTTCCTTTAGAAAGACAAAGATGTTTGGAGACAAACATTTTGCTCATGGACAAGTAAATAATATCCAAAGATACTTGCTAAGACATTCCACAAATTTGCATATGTCGTACTAGGCTCCAAGCCTTTCTGACTTTGCCTGTGACAACTTCAAATCATCGTTCAAGATAGATTCGACATTATCCTCTTCCATATCTAATATGGAATTTATTCAACCTTTATTCTTTGGAACTCGGTTAAGTATAAGGGCACTATCCCGAAACGGGTAAGGGATATTTCGCATGGCTTCCGTCACACCTCTATCATATCAAGTGTTGTTTCCATTTTGGGAACACAATCTAATTACGTATCCCAAAGATGGTATCCTTCAAGGGAGAATGTTATTCCTTTTCAGACGACTTCTGAAACACCCTTCAGGTATTAATTACTTCAATCCAATTGAAGATTAATTTATATTCGTACTAGCTCGAACTTTTCGGGCTTTCCGAATTGTGCACTTCACTGAGTACACTTGACTATTTCTAAAAATAGTCGTAGAGATTAATAAACAATTATTTGTGGCATTAATTGTCATAAGCCAACAAACACCGGTATGTTTAGGCTTTAGACAAATTTTCTAGAATTTATAACCTTTTCAAAAAAGGGTATTTTAGTCATCTTTAGATAAGATACGTATCACCCACATGATTCATAATCACATGGTTCAGACATCATCTGAATGACATTTGATTATACGTTTCTCTTCCAGAGAGTCGACATCTTGAACACCTAGAAATATCAAGGATAACAGCCATACAAATATTTTGTTCAGATTTCATCACACATATCAACTATATAGTGACAACAATCTAGTATGTTAGATTCAGTGACCTTTCAACTTTATCGGAATAACATTTATTCTTTACAATTGAATATGTCTACAAAATCCTAACAAGCAACTGAAAACATGTTCTTCATAAGAACCGGAACACAATAACATTTATTTAGTTCCCTTATCAGTTTATAAGATCCAGAATATTGTAAGTGTCACAACGTTTGCTTCACCTTCCATATCTGCATTTAATCATTCTAATTTAATCACTCTCTTAAGACATCATATATCTTAGAGTCAACTTTGAACTTAGATAGATTTATCTCAACTCACTTGCCTACAATAGAGACTTCAATAAGTTCTCTATTTAAGCACACGCCCTAACTTTTCCCTTTTAATCATTTAAGCACTTGTGAATATTTCTTAGTGTAGTCATCATAAGACTTAAGAAAGATCACAAGAGCTATGTCTTTAATTTCCTTTCATCAAGAAAATCTAAAGTTTATTAAATAGTTTATTTAACCTTTTAAATCGTATTTAAAACATTAAATATTTAATTAACCTTTAAGCAATGATAGAATTAAGTCGATACTTAAATCTTATAATTTTGAAAACAACTTTTCCAAAATTAGACGTGGCCATTCTTATCTAACGTTTGAATTAATTGTCATCATATGACTGAATCATCATATTGGATCGTATCCAATGTCATGAGCTTCCGTCTTTCATTAAAGTCTTGGAGTACTGCATCAAATATGCAGTCTCCTTCTCTCTAACTACTATAACGAGATTGCTCATGTCATTACTTATTTTAAAAAGATTAAAATTTACTTAACAATTCTTGAGAACGTTTCTCAAACAGTCATAATTTGGTTTTACTAATCGAGAAAAACATAAATATAAAAGTTTGCTAAAAAACTACAACATAAAAAATGAAGATAAAAGAGTGTTGTTGTCTATACACGCAAAATCAAATATGGTCTTTGGGATTATGATTTTGCTCCCACTAGTCAACTATTCACAATTGACTTTCAAGAAATTTTTCAAAATTCTTTAGTGGCTGGAATCCTATCTAGTTGACTCGATCCCCGACGTGGGCCGATCGACCGGATCAATTTTGGCGGGTAGGTACTTCTTACCAATCGCGTCTAACGTGACTTCCAGTGGTTTGACTAGTCAACTCTTTGACAATTGACATCGTCTATGTGATAGTCAACCTTATGTCTCTAAAATCAGACGGTCCTGATGTGGGCCAATCACCGCAAGATTCTTAGTCGAGTCGTAACCCAAGTATTCATGAGATCTCATAACGATCATATCTCGGTAATGACGATATACCCGAGGTATGTCAACTCACGACGTGGGCCGATCAGTTGGATCCGAACAAGGGCTCTTCACCGTCACTATAATATTGGGAGACATATTATAACACGATTTTTGTTGTGGAAGTATTTACGTAAATTAATTCACTTAATTAATTTAATTACGGTCTCATGAAATATATCTATCTCTATTAACGTACATCCTACACATTTATCTAGATCGTGCCTAGTCATGCATCTAACGTATTTTATTAAATAAGACAAGCACAGAATAAATAAATGCGTAAAGTTACCGTTGTGATCATGGACTTTTCCTAGGTGCAGTTTCGAATACAAACTGACGAAACCGTGGGTCACAATCTAAAGGTAGCTGTAACCGCCAATAGGATCTTTAATGCTCCATACTCCAATGGGATCTTTATTTTTCTACTCTTTCTTTGGTCTCCATCTTCTGCACCATTCTTGTTACATTTAATTCTATCTAATAAAATAAATACACCCGCCGCACACGGGAGGAGCTAACGGGAATGAGATAAATGCAGAAAATAAACTAGGTCACGTTGTTCATAATGGCCTAGGACAGTTTTTAAACCAATAGAAAAATTCAATCATTCACATCTATCCTATCGGTTGAGTCCATGATCAATCGGGGTCCATATAATCATATTATATCTATTATATCTAATCCATACAATAACATCTAATGAAAAAGATAAAATTAAAATTTAACTACTTGCATCTTAATTAATCAATTAACATTTAATCTATTAAATAATTTTATCCAATCAATTAACTAATTAACATATAATTAATTAAATGATTTAATCGAAATAAAATTAACGATTAATTTTAAACGATTTTAATTTTAATTTTAATTAATTAGAACTATTCTAATATTAAATCGAAATTAAAATTAAGTCTCTTTTGTTTCTTTTCTTTTGATTCCTAATCAAAAGGGATGCATTTGGTTTCCTAAACCAAAAGGCATCTTCCAAAACCAAAGTTGGTTTAGGCCTGACCACTTTCCAAAATCAAAATATTGTAAGTGGCCTTGGCTAGGCCTATTCCAAATCAAATATTTGAAAAGACAAAATAATTTTGGTTTTGGCCTGGCCACTTTCCAAAATCAAAATTTTGGAAGTGGCCTAGACCTAGACCTTTTCCCAAATCAAATGTTTGGAAAGGGCCATGGCCTAGACCTTTTCCCAAATCAAATGTTTGGAAGGGGCCTAGGCCTAGACCTTTTCCCAAATCAAATATTTTAATGCCATGTGGCATCCCAATGGCCCAAACTATTTGAAGCATTAGTTAGCCACATGACACAACTAAACAAAGGAGGAATTATCAATCACAACTATTGACGTGGCCTTTTCTAGTGCTATTCCAGTCCTTAACCGACAGTGTATCGGGTCAAACTGTAGTGCTAGTATGGTGAGTCAGGTGTCGAATCCTCAGGGAAACGTATGGTAATTTAGAGTGTGGCTAAACACCAAGAAGCTATTATTAACTCAATCTAAGTCGCAATTTTTCTTTTTTCTATTTAGTAACCTTAAAACAGTAAATAAATGCATAAAACTAAAACAGATATATATAGATACAAAAATATATATAGATATAAATATATATAGGTACCAATACAATATATAAGATATAAATACTAGTAATATTATTAGAAACTAGCCAAGAATATGTCACTGAATCAGTATCTCTTTTTAGTAGAAATAGATGTGCTTGATCTTTCCTTAATTTAAGGTGAATCAATTATATGTGAATCGGTGTATTCCTAAGCTAGACAACTCCTCCTCACACGAGCGTATGAAATTGTCATATGTCAAATTGTCATCAGTTTAATCTCCACAACTGCCCCATGCTAATCTCAGTTAGTCTGAACATGTACCGAGTACAAATCTACCCCGGATAAAAGAGGTTATTCCGTTTGTCAGACGGCCGATGTTATTCAAAAGGCTCCGGTTGTCAGGCGGATCGATTTAACTTTCCGGTGTTAGTTTCAATTAAACCATTGATTTTAACATTATTATAATCTTGAACACAAATTTAATAAGATTCATCTTTCCCAAGACAAATCTGCCCCCGGGTAGGAAATCGGATTCCGTTGTCACGTTTTCACTCGGCCAATTTTACCCTCCGGTTTTTCTATCCTTTATCTCATATCCTAACTTCTCTGGTCAGTTCATCATTAGGTTATATGTTGCGATTCATCTTGGTTAATTACGTCAATCCGAATATTATCAATACGTTGCAAGATAGAAAAAGATTCATTATAATCGATTTTAATTCAATTTTAACATAGTCATCATCTATTTCCCTAAAAAGATAAACTAATTCAATTTCATATCTTGGCTAGATATAGAGTTAGCCTAATATCATTATAACTAATAGATAGATACTAATAACAACAAACAAACATAAATACATTAAAAAGTTACCAGATTACAATTGTAGCGTCAGAGTCGTATTCTCCGGAAATAACAACTCCTTTAGCAACAACGAGCCTTGATAATCCTTCTAAGTACTAAAACGATACTTATACTACATTATTATTTCGACAGAGTGTCGTTTACGGTATTTACAGAACTACAAACTAGATTAAGATAATATATATATATATATATATATATATATATATATATATATATATATAAGTGATATATATATATTGGTACAACTCCATCAAGCTGCAAATGAGGAGTATTTATAGAGTGGATGTCAAGGCCGCGCGGGCGGTGCTACAGTGGAGATTCTCTCCCCACAAAATCCCCATGTGTTTGGTGGCGAGAGAGATCCGGCTCGGGCCGGGTTTTTTCGGTTCGGGCCGGATCTTGAAAAATATCTTTCTTCCGCTTCTTCTTGCTTTGGTTTTAATCCTTCTGATCCATCACACGCACTCAAACAAATAAAAAACACGAGCCACGATAATTTTGATCATAAAACTATAAGTTTTACTAAAATTATAATGATAATATCTATTTATAACGATTTCGATTTTTATGTGTTTTTAGATATATTTTTATAGAATTTATACGATATTATCGTAAATACGATATAAAAAGTCATATAATATGGTTATATTTTTATCATACATCAACTACTCCCCACTTAGCTTTTGATCGTCCTCGAGCAAAATAAGCGATAATATATAAACTGTTATAATGCAAACAATATAGTTCTTCTAGACTAAATTTCTAACTTAGTATGCATGCTGTCAACATTATAATTATATTAATTTTATCTATCTAAGATTATTAAAAAAATAAAAAGTGTGTATAACTTAATAAACTAGTTATAAAATATTATTTAAATGAAATTCTACATAAATTACTTAATAACTATAAAATAAAATACTTAGAAAAATTTTGTAATCGCCACTATATGAAATTTCAGAATCAAGGACTAAGTCAAGTAGTTGACAAAATGGCTTATAACGTTCAGGCTCAGGGTGTTTGGCTAATCAACAGGATAACAAAGGGAAATCAAAATAAAATAGAGGCAAGTCGTACGTACTTACACCTTCAACTTCTGATCAAAAAAATACCTTGATTAGTAACATCCTGACATGTTTTTTTTTTTTTTTTAACAACAAACAAACATATCCGAACTCATTACCAGAATCGACTATCTTTCAAGTGTCATGAGGTGAGTACGGATACATCAGCACTTAATTATTCCAAATTTTTCTTTTTCTAGAGAATAACACTTTTTTTTTCTTAAACAGATTGCCTTCCGAATAATATTTATTCCAATCTCAGCATATACCACTATTGAATTTCGATGTCGTCACCGCTATCCATAAGTACATACTAAACCTGCGGGATTTCAAGGAAATGTAGACCAATTTAAGTTAATGGTCGGTTATATCTAGTTAATCATAATGGCTAATTTCGAGTGAGGACTTGATCACTCTGCAAGGCTGAGGTGAGGACAAAAATTGGAAATTACGTTCGGGTAGGCTTATTTGGCCATAGTTAGTCAAAGTAATGCCAAAAATATCATCATTCCTAATCCGATTCCAAATTCATACTTGTCTTGAAAAGAAAATCATTCTAAAACTTTATTATAATTAAAAGTAACTTTTGTCTCATTCCATAAAAAAAATAATATTTCATACTATTTATCTAGGTATACATACTTAAAATCTTGATAAAAATCTAACATAGATATAAATAATATAGAAATAATATATCGAGATTACTTTACTTAATTAAAAATTTATTCTATCCAAATATGTCATTTTTATTATAATGATTATATATTATTTCGTTTATTTCCTTAAGATTGATTAAACTAAGTGCATCAGTATTTGATATATTAAATTTATTTTATTTACTAACCAATCTCTACTCCCCACTTACGAATTGACATCGTCTCGATGTGTAATGAGTAGTAAAAAGTTGGTTTAGGAATTAAAATAAATTTTTTTAACGGGTGAATATTGTTACGTGTCATATAGATTAGCGTTTATATAATATAGCATAAAAAAACATTAACACAAACAAATATATTACAATATTAAAAAGTACATGTTAACTACTAAATACTACTATAAACTAAAAAAAAACTAAAACTAAGTTAATCTAAGTTATGATTAAACTAATTTATTCTAAGTTAATTTATTCTACTATTATTATTACCTTTGATATTCCTTACAACTATCATAACTATCTAATTTTCTCCACTTGAAGATCCTCCCGGAATATCGACTGGTAGTAGCCCTACCTGAGGAAGGCGAGCTGGAAAGTACTCATCTGTCGCTCTTTCCGGTACCCTAGCCAAACGAACACTTATTCTAGAAATCAGCCATGCAAAAGGCATAGGCTGACGGACCGGTCTGCTTCCAAATGCAAAACTAACAGCTGCTTTCTGAATCAATATTCCCCAATCTATAACAGCCCCGCTCGTTATAGCATACAATAGTAACAATTCATCATCACTGATTTCCGAGAAATCATCAGTTGGATAAACTCGTGAATTGATGAAACGTTTCCGTGTTTTCAAATGGGGAAGTAAAGCGGCAGTGGAGACATCTCTATCCCTATTATAATGTTGGAATAAAACTTGATAAGATTCCGAACATTTGTTAATAAATCCTTCAGCGGTGTCAAGTCTCCACTGATACTCATAATGACTAGAGGGTGATGTTTGACCGGTGGTATATGAAAATTTGATTGATTATGGTAGAAGTAAAAGGAACAACAGACCTCTAATGTTAACAGATCAGAATTTACTTTGTAGAGTACTAGCCTCTGCAAGTCTTGAGTAAAACTCTCTTACCATTGTAACATTAATTCTTCCTCTGGGCATACGACAAAAAGTCCCACTCATCTGCTTCCATTCTTATGAATGCCCAATTATCCACTTTTCTAAAATTTAGACCTCTTTCAACCAAAGACCGTGATTGGTTGAAATTACTCAAAAAGGGTTTGGATTTGCTTCATTCATATAATTGTAAGGGATGGGGTGGAAAACGGATAATGCGAATTAGTGGAGTACGGAGTTTGGGGTATGCGGAGGAGAATAACTGTCATGAATCGAATGATCGGATATTTTATACGCAATATATAAGAAAACGAGAGACTAAAGAGGTGAATTGGCAAATTGAGGAATGAGCCCTCTGTTTCCTTATATAGAAGTGCTAGAAATAGATAAGAAACAACCTGAATAAGGTCGGTAGAACACCAGGCCGGCGCGGGCCGGTGCTACAGTGCTCGGTCACAGATTTTTGCATTTCAGGATGTTTTTGTTAGTAATATTGTCCGCAACGGAAGCAATTTTATGGATCTAGATCTATATAATATGCGTAATAAAACAACTAGATCTATTCTACAAGGGGGATGTAGATCATACCTCTTGAATCTCTAAATTCAAGTTGAAGAACCGCAAAGGATGAATGTGAAGATGTGAAGAGCACCACGCCTTCCGATCGTGTGATCCAAGCAATTCCCGTGGAAGGAATTCTCGACTCGAACCCTTCCGATATGCTACCGAAAAATCTCCAAGATTTCTCCCCAAATCTCCCTTGGCCGAATTCTTTTCTTCTCTCTACTATAGGAGAAGTCGAATTTTATGTGTGTGTTGAGGCTTGGGAGAACTCTCTTTATATAGGAGAGTAAAACTTAGCCTCCAAGGATTTTTATTTATCAAACAAAATAAATCCTTTAATAAAAGATAATTCCATAATATTCTAGAACAAATCTAGAATAATATTTATCTTTATTATTTACCATAAATATTTATCCAATAAATATTTTATGCACATGTCTTATTAATCACAAGAAAATAATTTCTTAGTCAATAATTAAGTGCATGAGCGCCAATATCAAATCCCTTAGGGTTTAATTTCGGCCAACACCATTTTGGGCCAAGTTTGTGAAAAATGTCTTTTCCACATATTTAATTATTTAGCCCAACTAATTTAATAGTCCACTAAACAATTAATTCACATATCGTTTTAATAAAGTCCAACAAGAACTAAATTAATATTATTAGGATTCGACGTCCGAGAATAGCTATGCTATATTAGGAGGCACGTCGGGGACCATGGACTAATAATCAGCGGCTCCGATAAATCAAATAAATAATTATAGAATAATTATATTCGATAAATCAATCACGAGAATATGCCACTATAATCCCGTGATCGCACTCCTCCGATTATAAGATTATATTTATCTCCTCACGAGAATAATAATAAGTGTCCATTGATATAATCATTACATATGGATTAATCCTCCATAGATCGCTCATTCCAAATCGGGAAGTTACCGTTAACCTTTTTAGAACCTCTTATCCTTATTTACCATTAACCCCTAGTGATCAATTAATTCATACAACTCACCGGTAGCTAATCGCTGTAATATGAACTCGCATGCGATCGATCGCTTTCTAGATTAACAAATAAGTGGAATCGTCTATCTACTTCCATAAATGGAAGGAATGGATTCCGTATCTGTGATAACACGGACTACTCACTCAATCCAAAGACAATGCCAAGATGGGGTAATTCGGACCACGAGACTCGGTGTAATCCTCAACCGTCAAGTCAAACTTCATAATCGATTCAAGCAGCGGTTGACTGTGATCACCTCGTGATTAAGATATATCCATAAATATGATCATCCATTGATTCGATAAGACTTCGATTACGGAATTATATCGTGAACTCTAATCAAATCGGTCCAAATTTATATATGATATATCTATCATATATAAATGCCCCATTAGGTTCTCTTAACCGAAAGTCCGGATAAGACAATCACACCCATTGTGTTCAGGCGCATTAATAGCACGTTAAAGGAGAGACCCGATACTCTCGATTAACTTCACTACGGGCTAATTGTATTTTAAGTACATCTTCACTAACTCAATCCTCCTGTGTATATACCATACACCGAGTTAAGTGATTACATAAACGATATACTTTAGGGTTTTCTGTAGTGTAAATACTATTGTCACATCGGTGAATATGAGAATAATAAATATGAATAATAACATCATTTCATTTATTAAATAAAACAATTACAAAATTGTCTTTCGGGCATCACACCTAACAATCTCCCACTTACACGAAAAGCATGTGATTAATCTGCTTTTAGAGCACACCCTATTATTTAAAAACAAAAACTATCACTCCCACTTGCTCTAAAGCAAATGAGACATGTCTCTAATACCTATAGTCTCCAAGTGTCGACTAAAAGCTTCAATCGATAAATGTCTTGGTGAATGGATCAGCAGGATTATCGGCGGAGGCGATTTTCTTGACGGAAATGTCCCCTCTATCGACAAAATCGTTGATCACCCAGTATTTTCTCTCTATATGCTTCGACTTACTGTGCTTTCGAGGTTCTCTAGAGTTGGCAATGGCCCCATTGTTATCACAATAGAGAGTAATAGGATCTTCAGCATTCGGGACAACGCCTAATCCGCTGATGAACTTTCTTAACCAAACTGCTTCTTTAGCTGCCTCCGAGGCCGCTATGAACTCAGCTTCCATTGTTGAATCGGCTGTGCTGGATTGCTTTTGGCTTCTCCATTCTATCGCACCGCCACCAAGCGTAAACACCGAACTGGGTAGATTTAGAATCATCTCTCGCCTGATCAAAATCGAATCGTGTACCCCGCTAGCTCCAAACTCCCACTCGAATAGACGAGCATATAATTTCGGTTCTCTTCAAATATTTGATGAGATTCTTTCTCGCTGCTTGCCCAGTCACGGTTGCCCTCGATTTGACCAAAAACGGTGACTAATCCAACGCCGTAACAAATGTCGTCTCGTACACCTCATAGCATACATAAGACTACCAACGGCCGAGGCATATGGCACTCTTCCCATAGCTTTCACCTCTTGAGGTTTGAGGCCCCGAGACTTAGATAGGTAAACGCCGTGGACGGGTTGGTAGAAAACCCTTCTTTGCGTTCTTCATATCAAGCGTGCAAGACCTTATCTATATAAGTTGCTTGGGGCAGAGCTAACATCCTGCTCTTACGATCCCTTATAATTTGGATCCCTAGAACATAACTCGCTTCTCCCAAATCTTTCATTTGGAATTGCGTGGTCAACCAACTTTTCACGTCGGACATCATCCCCTTTATCGTTGCCAATTAGAGTATGTCATCAACATACAACACTAGAAATACAACACTATCTTTGATAACCTTCTTGTACACACAAGATTCAAGAAAGTGTTGTTCAAATCATAAGATTTGATCGTGTGATCGAATCTATGATACCAGGAACGAGATGCTTGCTTCAACCCATAAATGGATCTGAGCAACTTGCACACCATGTGCTCTCGACCTTCTTCAATGAATCCCTCTGGTTGCTGCATATAGATTTCCTCGTCAAGAAAGCCGTTTAGAAACGCTGTCTTAACATCCATTTGCCGATTTATAATCCAGATACGCAAAGAATCGAAAGGAGGATGCGGATGGTTTTCATCATGGCCACAGGTGAGAAGGTTTCCTCGTAGTCTATACCCTCTCGCTGTGTGTAACCTTTGGCTACCAGCCGTGCTTTGAAGGTTTCAACCTTCCCATCTACTCCTCTCTTTCGCTTGTAGAGCCATTTACATCCAATAGGCCTTTCACCCTGAGGAAGTTCTACAAGTTTCCAGACTGAGTTGGAGTACATAGACTCCATCTCTTGATTCATTGCGTCAATCCATTTATCCTTATCGTGATCCAGTAAGGCCTTCTTATAGGTCGGAGGATCATCTTCCACCCCATCAGAGGCGACTACGTTTGCCTCTAAATCCATGCCGTACCGAGCCGGTGGCCGAACCACTCTCGCAGTACGTCTGGGTGGAACAGGAATGTCGGAAGTGACTGTTGTATTATTAGTGTTGTGTACAGGAACATCAGCAGCCATAATAGGCCTGATGTCATCGGAGAGTAATTCCTCTAGTACAATTGTACTTCGAGGTCTGTGGTCTTTCATGTAACTTTCCTCCAAAAACGTAGCGTTAGTCGAGACTAGCACTTTGTTATCTTCCGGATCGTAAAATAGACCACCACGTGTACCTTTTGCATAGCCTACAAACAAACATACTTTCGTACGTGATTGTAGCTTGGTAGTCTTGTCCATCAAAGACGCAGCGTGACAACCCCATATGCGGAAGTGACGAAGGCTTTCGCGATGTCCGGACCACATCTCAACGGGTGTCTTTTCGACAGACTTTGACGGTACTGCATTCAAAATGTAGACCGCTGCTTCTAAAGCATAACCCCAAAAGGATATAGGTAGTGAGGCGTAGCTCATCATTGATCTAACCATGTTAATCAATGTCCTGTTTCTCCTCTCAGCAACTCCGTTTTGCTGAGGTGTCCTAGGCGCTGAACGTTGGAAACAAATTCCTTTTTCAGCCAAGTAGTCAATGAACTCAGTATCTAAATACTCACCTCCACGATCCGAGCGGAGGCATTTCAATGACTTGCCTAGTTGCCTTTCGGCTTCTGCTTGGAACTCCTTGAACTTTCCAAAAGCCTCGGACTTTCTATGCAGCAGATAAACATAACCGAATCTCGAGTAATCATCAATGAAAGTCACAAAGTACTCGTATCCGCCTCTAGCTTGCATGCTCATCGGACCACAAAGGTCCGAATGCACTAAGTCTAGAGTTCCCGTGGCTCTATTACCCTTTGATGAGAAGGGACGCTTAGTCATTTTTCCCTCCAGGCAACACTCGCAGACAGCAAAGTGTGTCAACAGATGACTCACCTAAGGCATTAACCTTTTCAAGTCTTTTGAGTCTTTCCAAGGAAATATGGCCAAGCCTTAGATGCCACAAGTATGTTTTATCTTCTTTACTTGAGAAACTTTCGCCTTTTGCATCTTTGATGAGCGCTTTTAAACATTTCAAGATAAGTAGGGAGCTTTATGTGGTCTTACAAAATATAAACCATTTTCATTTATAGTTGAACACAATTCAAAGCCATTCTTTGAAATAACAAATTCACCATTCGAACTTGAAACAGAAAATGATTGTTCAACTAAGGCGTAATAAGAAATCAAATTTCTCCCGAAATTGGGAATAAAATAAACATTGTCTAAATGTAAAATTCTATTACTAAAATGCAAGTCCACAGCTCCCAACGCTTTAGCCGAAATGAGCGCCCCAAAGGCCTACTCGCATCACTTGAGAACCCTCTTCCAGCCTCCTCGTCACGAACTAAGAATCAGAATGAAGAACATACATGGTTAGTAGCTCCAGATCAAGTATCCAAGTGGACACATCTTTAGCTACATTAAAAGATTCCAAGAATAGTAATTCCAAATTACCTTTCTTATCTTTCCCAAATGACAACCTTGACTTTGCCATCTTTCACATCACGAAGGTATTCGGGACAATGGCGCCGCCAATGTCCTACCTCCTTACAAGAAAAGCATTTGCCCTTGGGCTTGGACTCACAACTTTCTTGGCAAATTTTTCTTCATTGGCTTGGGCACGGGTGCAACACTACCCTTCTTCTTCGGTTTCGCCTTAGGCTTGTTTGATGACCTGCTTCGCCATATTGGCTTCACTTTTTTATCCCCTACTTGGACCTTATCTTTCGATAGCAGCCCTCGTAGATAGTCGTTCATTCAAGATCTCGTGTCATGGTCAACTCATATTTGCCCATCGATATCGAGTTTTGAACGGGATAAACTCGAGTCAACGATTCCAAAATCATTGATACTTGATTTGCTTCATCGAACTTTGATCCATGAATACCGGCGCCATTGAAGTAATCGATCATATTCGTAACATGACCATTCAACGCTTGACCTTTCTTCAATTTCGTGTTGACGGCCAACCTGATGGCATCGTGTCTTGCTTGGTTGCTAGGTGATCCAAACATCGTAGTAAGTTTCCGCATGATTTCTCCTGCGCAGACTCAAACTCTTCAACTGGGTCCTAATAACCTCCGACACTCGCCGCCAGGATGATCCCACGAGCCCGGTTATGCGCTTCGATCCAAATGATTACGCTGCTCGATCTCGGCTTTACCAGTTTTTGGATCGCCAATAGTAGGGCATTCGTAAGTAAGTACATGTTGCACATTCTCATACGTGAGCACCACGCTTAAGTTACTCTTCCATTTCTTAAAGTTGTTTCCGTTAATTTTTCGAGACAATGGCGGTAAATTTGAGCGAGACATTTTGGCGTTGAAAATAAAATGACATGTATTAATTCAAGTTTAACACTACTATATTAAATTTTAGGAATTGTAAACTAAAAATAAGTCTACTCTACCATTCCAAGGTTTTAACCTCGCATCTCGCTGCGCCTTAGGGTAGGTCAAAGAGATGACGGTTAAATCGAGACAATCTCATCAATGAATAACTTGTGAGAATCAAACATCCCACGGAATCGAACATCCCTTTATTTAGCCTAGATATTATCAAGAATACCCATGATGAGTGTGACCTACTATATCGGTTCTCTTAGGTACGCCCGAGTATGCCGTCTTAGGATAGGTCGCTGACCCGACGAGTACCCGTAAAACCTATCCTTTCGGAGACCAAGCCATGAATGTTGATAGGGCGAACACCATCCTTAGGGGGACGAAATCAAAGCGCCTCGGCGCCACCCTTCTCTCACTTACTTGTATCTATAAGTAGAGGCCGTGGGGTTGGTCGCCGCCTCCCCGCTCCCACTCAATAATTTGGAAGTGGTTGTGGGTTAACTAACCACGCCTTTTGATGTTATCATAAAAGCTCATCAAATCAAGGATTCCGAATGGTGTCGGTAACGAGGGCAAGCCTACCCGTCCCTATTCGTTGGAACATATGTGATGATCGGACGAAAATCGGGTCAAGACAAACCTCATTGAGATAAGAAGGAATCACCCCTCCGCTCTCCGGTGTAGCTTAGTCTTGCCGGACCCCGCATATACATCACACTAGGAGGGTTAAGTCGGTCGAGCCTAGCTCGCTTGACCACCCAACCTATAAGCGAACCGCTTTTATCCAAGATTTATTGTTCTTTTACCATCATTCAATCTCGTAGACGCTACGAATTGAAAACGTGATCTCGCTTGGGCTTTAAGGCGGTTCACCGAGAACACACACCTAAAAAAACCTAACGATTTCATAACCCGCCCTCGGATCATTAATTAGTTACTAAATTCATTAATTACCACGATTAATTAAATTTCAACTAATTACACGAGTTTGAATACATGCCTATTTTAATTACCAAAATTAAAATTCTACATGTATGCATGGAGTGGATTTATGATATGATGCATGTCATGGCAATTCCGATTTTATATCTATTTTATGATCGAACACATAAAAAAATAAATTGCGGAAATTTAAACACCGAGATGGATTGTTGGTACCCCCGTAACTAATCTATCCTAGGAAAAATAAATTACAATCTTCTTGTCTTCGAGTCTTGATCTTCGAATCTTGAACTCGAACCGCCGGAACACGAACCACGAACACCCGAGAGGAGAAAAGGTCTCTTTAATTAAATAAATCCAATTTATTTTAATTATTCATATATTTTATTTTATTATATTACATGCGGCTGTTTTTAATTTTATTTTCCAAAAATAATTTTTTTTTTTTTCATCATTCGGTTGTTGAATGATCTAAATAAATAAAAAATAAAAAAAATTAGGTCACAACAAAAAAATTTGGTGCAGCCGCAAAATTAAAGAAAACCCTAGCCGCATATATTTATTAAACAGGACTTATAGCGACGCTTTTCAGCGTCGCAGAAAGCCCTGTAGCAGTTTTTAATAAAATTTTATCTGTTTCTCCTCGTTCATACCTTGGGTTTCGCCTTGATCTTCAATTTTCCAGCAAGATCTTCATCTTTTCCAGCCCGGATATTCAAAATTACAATAAAAGATGCTACTTTTACATATAAATTTCGAAAATTGACATAAAATAAATACAATTCCTATGCTCAATTGTTACTAAACAAAGGAGCTACAATAGATCTAACGAGTAAACAATACCAACCCCGATCCATCTCTTCAACCAAGACATTCATAACATAAAAAAAATAAATCATGCGTCGGCCCTATTTAAAAAAAAAAATTTGGGACAAAAAAAAAACTACATGTTTTACCACTCCTAGATCTAATATTTTATACGTATAAATATAGATCACCATGGCGACTGATACCACTGTTAGTAATATTGTCCGCAACGGAAGCAATTTTATGGATCTAGATCTATATAATATGCGTAATAAAACAACTAGATCTATTCTACAAGGGGGATGTAGATCATACCTCTTGAATCTCTAAATTCAAGTTGAAGAACCGCAAATGATGAGTGTGAAGATGTGAAGAGCACCACAGTCTTCCGATCGTGTGATCCAAGCAATTCCCGGTGGAAGGAATTCTCGACTCGAACCCTTCCGATAAGCTACCGGAAAAATCTCCAAGATTTCTCCCCAAATCTCCCTTGGCCGAATTCTTTTCTTCTCTCTACTATAGGGAGAAGTCGAATTTTTATGTGTGTGTTGAGGCTTGGGAGAACTCTCTTTATATAGGAGAGTAAAACTTAGCCTCCAAGGATTTTTATTTATCAAACAAAATAAATCATTTAATAAAAGATAATTCCATAATATTCTAGAACAAATCTAGAATAATATTTATCTTTATTATTTACCATAAATATTTTATGCACATGTCTTATTAATCACAAGAAAATAATTTCTTAGTCAATAATTAAGTGCATGAGGCGCCAATATCAAATCCCTTAGGGTTTAATTTCGGCCAACACCATTTTGGGCCAAGTTTGTGAAAAATGTCTTTTCCACATATTTAATTATTTAGCCCAACTAATTTAATAGTCCACTAAACAATTAATTCACATATCGCTTTTAATAAAGTCCAACAAGAACTAAATTAATATTATTAGGATTCGACGTCCGAGAATAGCCGTGCTATATTAGAGGCACGCTTGGGACCATGGACTAATAATCAGCTGGCTCCGATAAATCAAATAAATAATTATAGAATAATTATATTCGATAAATCAATCACAGAATATGCCACTATAATCCCGTGATCGCACTCCTCCGATTATAAGATTATATTTATCTCCTCACGAGAATAATAATAAGTGTCCATTGATATAATCATTACATATGGATTAATCCTCCATAGATCGCTCATTCCAAATCGGGAAGTTACCGTTAACCCTTTTTAGAACCTCTTATCCTTATTTACCATTAACCCCTAGTGATCAATTAATTCATACAACTCACCGTAGCTAATCGAGGTAATATGAACTCGCATTTATCGATCGCTTTCTAGGATTAACAAATAAGGAATCTGTTTATCTACTTCCATAAATGGAAGGAATGGATTCCGTGATCTGTGATAACACGTACTACTCACTCAATCCAAGACAATGCCAAGATGGGGTAATTCGCACCACGCACTCGGTGTAATCCTTAACCGTCAAGTCAAACTTCATACCGATTCAAGCAGCTTGCCTCGTGATCACCTCGAGATTAAGATATATCCATAAATATGATCATCCATTGATTCGATAAGACTTCTCGATTACGGAATTATATCGTGAACTCTAATCAAATCGGTCCAAATTTATATGATATATCTATCATATATAAATGCCCCATTAGGTTCTCTTAACCGAAAGTCCGGATAAGACAATCACACCCATTGTGTTCTGGGCGCATTAATAGCACGTTAAAGGAGAGACCCGATACTCTCGATTAACTTCACTACGGGCTAATTGTATTTTAAGTACATCTTCACTAACTCAATCCTCCTGTGTATATACCATACACCGAGTTAAGTGATTACATAAACGATATACTTTAGGGTTTTCTGTAGTGTAAATACTATTGTCACATCGGTGAATATGAGAATAATAAATATGAATAATAACATCATTTCATTTATTAAATAAAACAATTACAAAATTGTCTTTCGGGCATCACACCTAACAGTTTTATCAGGTTAATTCAGTGTGAATACATGTAATTTTATCTAAAACAGGGGTGAAAAATTCTAATAATACAAAAACAACGTAAAAACGTAAAACTGCGTAGTGTACTAACCACAGAGTACATCAAACCGTCTAAAATAAAAATTAAACCAAAGTATATCGTCATACATCGTAAAATAGGAAAAGTTTACTTAACTACTCATCTCCATCGTAATCCTCATCTTCATCATAAGATGAGTCGAAATGAGCCGAAAAGATCCAAACATACTAAAGTAAAATCAGCCCCTGTAGAGAGTAGTCGTACTAAAATCATAGTTAAATCATTGTGGATCCACCGACGTAGATGCTTGAAATGTAGCCTGAGTTTGCCTCGTCGTCATCGTCACCGAACCTTCCAATCCAAACGAGCCGAGACCTGCCATCACATCTCATCGGGTTACTCCTCCCATGCCCATGGATGCATCAAACGAACTCAGTAAACATACTACCATGTCCTGCTGATGACGGCATATAGTCCTGGAATAAAACTGGTGGTGGGACAGGTGGAATCCAATCTGGCATAGTATATGGGTCAGGCTAACTCTGAGGGTAACGAGCAGAAATCTCTGCATATTTGGGATCTATATCACTGATGAAAGCTCTGTGACCTCTTTGGCCAATCCTAAGATCTTCAGCCCACTTCCTATTCTGTTCACAAGCTAAGGCTATATTAGCATCAGTTCTAGCCTGAGCTTGAATCATATGCTGAAACATAGCCTCTACCTGGCTATTATGGCCCTGAAGTGGATGCGGCTGAGGTGATTGCCTAGGAACTCGAGATGTATGAATAGGAGATGGCTGTGGTGGTTGTTGATGTTGCTGGCGGTTAGGATTATTGTAGTTGATTCTACCAGCAGGCAAGGCAGTTAGTTTCTGGCCAATAAGTGGAGCAAAAGGTGATATAATCCTATCTGAGGGTAGTACTGGTACTTCATGAAGATCACACAAGGCAGAAATAAGATTAGGGAACGACAGACGTCCTCCTCGAGTTCTATTCTTAACAAAATCACATGCCTTGGTAAAAATTAACTTCCCTAGATTTATTGGAATGTCATGCACCATAGCCCAGGTCAAAACAACATCCTCACGACCATAAGCACAGAGATGAGTCGAAGGATTAACATTATATCCTATAAATTGCTTGATAGCCCCGATGTCCCTTATACACTGTCCATAAGGAAACCTATTATCCTTCCAAATTGCTGTGGGATCAAAGGCAGCCTGAGCTTCAAATGATTTAGCTAGTAGTCTACCAGGCAGGTCTAAGTTCCAAACAGTCTGATAATCATCATCCTCAAGTATCTCAGGTAACCCATAAATAGAATTTATCATGACAGGATTGAAGGAGACATTAACCGTCCTAAGAGGGATACTTTCTAGATCATCAAGAGTAGCCCCTATCATAAGTAGATAAAACAGAATAAAATTCGGCTACCATTGTGACATTTATGTTACTAGTGCGTTCCATCGCAATTTCCATCCATTCCCTATCTTGGAAGATTTTTTTCACTTCTTCTCCCAAACAGTCAAAATCCATACCACGTTCTAAAGTGACCCAAGACTTAATGAAAAATCCATCATAGGCATTTTTAGCTTCAATACTAGCGGTTTTTTTCAAAAGAAACGGCTTCTTCAAGTTCGCTTAAGGTCGCGTTCATGAACCGGTACTACTACAGTGGTTATCTGGTTTTCTTTTCTTAGAGCTTCTCCTAGATGATGAGGCCATCTACGATTTTGGTATGACAAAATAACAACAAAAACAACAACAAACAACAAACACAAACAAGTACTTAGACCAAATTATAGGAAAAAAAAATAAAAATAAAATTAAAAACTAAAAGCTTGATAAAAATTGAAATGATTGATATACATATATATATAGTTACCGTAGAGAGCTAGAAAGAGTAGATAGTCGCCGGAATAAATGGTGGTGCCGCCGAAATTGTGTTGAAAAAGAGAGGAGCTTTGCTTGAAAAATCTATCCTTTTATGCAATGTTGATGAATTTGTGGAGTGGAATGGAAGAGAAGATGATTAATTAAGTAATTTGGGATAGAAAATTTGGTGAAAAAGTGATGAAATTTTTGAAGAGGGGAAAAGGGGTGGGGGTCGGCTTTTTGGGGTTGAAGAAATGAAGAAGATGAAGATGAAAGTGTGATATTTTTAGGTTATATAGCTAACGAATCGAATCGAACTCCTATCGACTCGAATCGTTAGTAATTACTCGATTCTCCTTTCATTTTTTGTTGTTTTTTTTTTTTGTGTGTGATAATTTAGATTATATCATAAAAATATTTTTATAAAATCATAAAATTATTTAATGATAAAATAAATTATTACGATTTTTTTATAAAAGCTTTTTAAAGAAAATATTTTTGGTATGATAAATTTTAATTCTATCATATAAACCATATATGATCTAATAATAAGTTTATCATAAAATTTTTATGAAATTTTTGAAAATAAATAATTAAAAAAAACATAAAACTTAATTGAATTCTACTCCCATCATCCTTAAATCTTCGAGATTTCTATAGTAACGGTCCATCAACCTAATTCCTAGAAATGATGCGTTTGAATTCTCTCTTTGTTGTCCATCGGGATTTTCGGATAACCACCTAATCGTTCCCATCTTAATTACATTCAAACATTCATCCTGGGATTTGGTTGTGCTATCCCCACATTTTCCATTATGTTCACTTTTGCCACAAATTCTACATCTCTTTAGAAATCTTGCCCTTCTCTTTATAGCACTTCTTGAATTTCCATTACAAAGATCTCTTTCTCTGATTTCGCGTATCAGTTCCTTGTTCAAGTTAGAAACTAAGGCAACTTCTTTATCTAAACCTAATTTTAACAGTAAAATAAAAACTTCTATTCTATCTATGAAAGGCATTCCAGTTCTTTTACGTCTACCCGGTAAAAGACGAAACTACTTAAATTGCATATTAAAAAGTGAATTTAGAAAGATAGTACCCGTAATCGGTTGAGTTTAGAATTCCTGCTTCCTTAATCCGTTGGAGGGTCGTTAAGCAATAATATTTATTCTGTTTGAGGTATCCCTTCAGTTTCCACGAATAATTTTACCCTGTGGCCATTGGTTAAAAAAGTTGTTTTCCCATCAGTTAGTTCAACAGCTCCAGACTTATAGACTTTAGTTACGTCGTAGGGACCTGTCCATCTAGATTTAAGCTTTCCTGGAAACAACTTTAAACGTGAATTGTACAAAAGTACTCGATCACCTACATGGAACTCACAATTATAGATTTTCTTATCATGGAAAGCTTTCGTGCGTTCCTTGTAGATTCGAGCATTTTCATAAGAATCGAGTCGAAACTCATCCAGTTCTGTTAACTGAAGTAATCTATGATCACCAACAGCTTTAGGATCAAAATTTAGGAATTTAATAGCCCACAAAGCTCGGTGTTCTAATTCAACAGGGAGATGACAAGATTTACCAAAATCTAATTTATAAGGAGAACAACCAATTGGTGTTTTAAAGGCTGTTCTATATGCCCATAATGCATCATCTAGTCTTTCTGCCCAGTTTCTACGATTTGAGTCCACTGTTTTCTCCACGATTCTTTTAATTTCTCTATTAGACACCTCTACCATCCCACTAGTTTATGGATGATAGGGTGTTCCTAGCTTATGAGTTACACCATATTTCTCAATTATCTTAGTAAATGGTCGGTTGCAAAAATGTGAACCTCTATCACTAATGATAGCCCTCGGAGTGCCATATCTTGTAAATATATTCTTTTTAAGGAACCTTAGCACAACCTTGGTATCGTTAGTGGGAAGAGCTTCAGCTTCTACCCATTTCGAGACATAATCGACCATTACAAGAATAAATCTTTTTCCAAACGATATAGGGAAAGGTCCCATGAAATCTATACCCCATACATCAAATAATTCACATTCTAAAATCGGTTGCATAGGCATTTCATGTTTTTTCGATATATTTCCCCATTTTTGACATGATTTACAAGATTTTACGTATTTATACGCATCTTTATATAGTGTAGGCCAATAAAAACCACATTGTAAAACTTTAAAAGCAGTTTTCCATCCTCCATGATGACCTCCTGCCTCACGATCATGACAGAATGATAAAACACTTAAAATCTCACTATCAGGAATACATTTTCTGATTATTCCATCCGAGCATCTTCGGAAAAGATCTGGTTTCTCCCAATAGTAAAATTTAAGTCGTAAAAGAATTTCTTTTTCTGCTGCCAAGTCCAATGAGACGGAACGTAATTACAGGTAAGATAGTTAACTATATTCCCAAACCATGGTGAATTTTCTTTTAATGGTATTTTATCTTTTAATGTTGGACTTATTTCTTAGTTTTGATGATGAGTGCCATACTAGCTGTTATAGTGCAAAGGCAAAAAGATGTCTAGATAAAGTGTATAGGTTTATTAGAGTTTGATTCATAAATAGGTTTGATCAAACAAGCACTGTAAAGGGCTGCTGATTGATATCAAGAGATCGGTCTAGTCGATGAGGGTAGATAGGTCGATGAACTAGTCAGGAACCTGCTGAAGACTGGAGACTGAAGGCTGAGGGTTCAAACTCAGTAAATGAAGGCTAAGGGATCAAACTTAGTAATTCAAGTCAAGGATATGGGATCAGAATTTAGGCAAGTCTGTGATGACCTAAACTGATTACATATACCTTGTGTAGAAGGTCTAAGTTCCATAAGTTGGATGATGTTTGGAACTTAGTTACAATTAAAATGATGTAATCTAACTACACAAATAAAAGTTAGATAGAAGTAATCAGCTGCATTGTATTTTATATACAGTTACATGATGATCAGCAGACTGATAGGTATCTCAGCAGACTCATAAACCTGCTGATGTATTACCTCGATTAATTCAAGATTATCTTGAAGATTACATGGATAAGGACAGCCAACTACCTCGACTTATCAAGAAAATCAAAGGTCGAGATTAAAAGACGTTGGGATGATCCATATTTTTTATCCATTGGATACAAGTCAAAGGGTGGGCCAGATCGCATCACAAAAAGGAATTTCGATAAAGGTCGATCCTATGAATAGTGATGATTGGTTATCGATGGGACAAATACAAGGAACGGTCACATTTGAATTTCAAATGCAAGTCACATGCATTCCTACCTATAAATAGAAGACTTTCAACTCAAGATAAAGGGATGAATTTTTGGGATAAACCTTAAGTGACAATACTAAGCTGAAAAACACCCTGCTGAACTTACTAAGCTTAAGGCTGCTGATCTAGTTATTTTCTTCAAGTGCATTCCGTGTTCAAGCTACATCAAGCATACACACTTGAAGACGCAAGTCAGCTGATTACATCATCCTAATCAAGCCGCCGCAATCAATCATTTATTTGATTCATTCTTTATTTTATAAAGAACCTCTTGAAGACAAGTGAAGCATTTGTTAGGTGTGAAAGATCGTTGTTTGTGGTGGAGCCCGAGTGAAGAGGCAATCCTACCCTTCAAGGACCAAAGTGGAAGACTAAGGAGCAGACAATTCAACCTGCTCCCAATTTTCGCTTTGTGAAGCCATAGTCATTGGTGAAGGACAAACAACTTAGGAATCTTTATGTAACAAATACATCAAAGATCTCTAGTGAATTTCCTCCAACATCACAGGAGAAGAGTGGACGTACTGGATTACATCACCTGGAACCACTATAAAAATCTGCCTACTTACTTTCTGCTTTTACTTTCTGCACTTGTTTTATTTCACTCATTAACCCATCGAATCTAGCAACCAAATCACACACTTGCACTATCGAGTATCTAATACTTAGTATCATATTTGACAACAAGTACTAAGGCTTAATTTTGATTTAATTCCACTGCACAAATTCAGCAAACTTAACTATCGAGAGACTCATCGCTTATCGCCACCTCACAAGTCTCAAAGCAGACTCAAGTATCGCCAGATCGCTTTGAAGTTGCAATTTTGTTAACTCCAAAGTTTTAAGTGTTAAGTTTATTCACCCCCTCTAAACTTAACCAAAGCCTTTTCAAGGACCAACAATTGGTATCGGAGCGAAGGCTTACGCTCAAGGAATCCTACTTGTTGTGCTTGTGAAAATTCTTTAAAACTTTCTTTCAAGTTACCGATTTTCAAGACTTGCATCATGGACAACACACATGATGCTAGAACTATGTTGATGTGTTCTCTTGATAGATTTGATGAGTATAAACGTCGAATGCGCAGCATATCTTGTCGCTACCCATGATGAGATGATGGATGTACTAATCAAGGACCACTTTGAGATTACAAAGGCAAGAATGTGGGTGACAGAACTGAGTACATTCCTAAACCAAAAAGAGAATGGAATGCAGAAGACAGAAAAAGAGCAAACCTCAACAACATTGCTATTGATATCATTTACAGAACCTTGGATAGCAATATGTACATGAAGGTTAAAGATTGCAAGACGCGCAAAGGAACTTTGGGACAAGATTCACTTGATCTGTGAAGGCACCGATGCAATAAAGAAAAATAAAATCGCAGCTTTAAAAAGGTTCCAAAAGTTCAAAATGCTGCCAAATGAAACCATTGAGCAAATGGAGTCCAGATTCAATGCAATCCTGGATGAACTTACCCTGCTGAGTGTAAGTTATTCAAAAGAGGAAATAAACACCAAAATCTTGGAAGCTCTACCTGCAAAAGATGTTTGGAAAATGAAGGTGACTGCAATTGAAGAAATGAGGAAATTGCATGAAGAAGACACTTCAAGTTGTTCTCTCGATCTTAAGGCATATGAATTTAGCAAGAAGTGGTGCTGGCTCGAGAAGGAAGAGCCAAAGACCATCGCATTGGCTGCTTCACATCATGAAGAAACATCGAGGACAGGATGAAATGCTTTGGATGAGGTGCAAGAACAAATTGCCCTACCGAGCAAGAAAATCGGGATGATGAAGACCGGAAAGGCCCCCGCAAGAAATTTTACAAAAAGCCCTCAAAAGAAGGAAAGAAGAACCAAGGAAAGATAATGACTATCTCGTGCTTTCATCAGCAAGAAACCAGGACACTTCAAACCTGACTGTCCTGAGTTAAAACAAGGCAAGGAACCTGATTATCTTTGTTTCAACTGCAAGAAGCCTGGACATTTTAGACTGATCGTCTGCACTCATCAAGACCAAAAGTCAACAAAGAAGACTTGGCAAGAAGGCTATGGTTTCAAGATGAATCAAAGCTATGAAGTTGAATCTGAAAAGGAAATGAATCGGATGACACCGCATCAAGTTCTTTGATATGGAGGATTATGCTTTGATGGCTAATATGGATGAAACGAGGAGGTATACAACATCAGATCTATCAACACTCCTGCTTTGGAAGTGATTGTGAATCAACTTGTGGTTCAAATCCTAGAAATTCGACAACAATGGGACTTTGGATGCCATCCTTAATCAACCGAGGTAATACAATCTGGTTATGAGGTTGTGAAGGCTGAAAAAGAAACTCTTGAGTTAGAAGTTGGAAGATTGAAAGTCAATTAAAGGTTCTCAAGGGTAAGGAAAAGATGTTGAATGTAATCAAAATAAGTCTGCACGAACATCCAAAGACCTCTCTCGAATCTGCTTTGAACCATCTTGTTCCAATCTCGCATACAAATCGGGAAAGCCTTATGGGGATAGAACAGGGCTTGGATTTGGAACTCAAGAATCTAACAAGAGTGGATCCAGTAAGAAGGTTATCAACCTAGTACCGCACTGGTCCTAAGTTTGTACCGCACTAGATCCAACTCCCAAGAGAAGGTCTTTGAAGCAAAGAAAAACCCAATGAGAATGCTTCAAGGAAGCAAAATCGTAAGTCTAAGAAGTCAACGACTCTAGTAAAAGAATAAATCCAAAAATAGATCGCTTGTGCCTTCTAAGCCTGCTGATAGCAGACCTGCTACCAAGTCTGCTGGACCACAGAAGGGTAAGAAACAGAAATATTCCAAGGATAAGAATCCTAAACCCAAAAATGTTGATCATTCAAGGAATACTTATCTCGTGGGAAAGGTAGACTGCTCCTATCGATGATGATTGGAATATTCCTCAGCATCTATCGTTAAAAATAGTAAGTATAACCATATTGCTGTGGTAAAACCTATGCAATGGAATCACCAAGGGCTCAAAGAGAGGACTTATACAAGGCCTCAAAGAGAGACCTCAAGCAGACTCCATATTATAGGGGTCATTCCTAACAGACAAAGACACCTATGGTTATGCAAATGTTTTTAACAACAAGAATCACTTCAAACAAAGATTATAAACCAAAAGGCCGAGAAAAACATATGTGATTCCTACACAACCTCATTGTTAGACCTTATGGATGTGTGGAATACATGTATGAACCAAAGTATGAACCAAAGTATGACACATTCAGGAGAAGACCTTATGGAGACATGCCAAGGGTCATGCTTACCACTGACCATTATGGACCCAAACAGGTTTGGGTACCTAAAATGCATTAACTTTGTTTTGTAGGGTGTCTGGTACTTTGACAGTGGATGTTCCATACACATGACAAAGAATAAGCACTGTTTAACAAATTTTGTGGCAAAAGATGGTCCAAGAGTGAATTTTGGCAACAAAAATACACCTAGATATACAAGAGGATATGGCACACTTATCAGAAATGGACTTACAATCAAGAATGTTGCATATGTGGAAGGACTGGATTACAACTTGCTGAGCACTGGACAATTCTGTGATATGGGATACAAGGTCACTTTTGACAAAGACAACTGCATTGTCATTAGTGAAAGAGGTGATCAAGTTGTACTTGCCGGGTAGAAGACAACGAGAATATGTATGTTGTGGATTGGTCTACTGTGCAGCCTAGAACACACTTTGTTAGTGCATACTAAGTCTGAACTTAATTGGCTATGGCACAAGAAGTTGAATCACTTAAACTTTGATGATATTAATCAGTTGGTAAAGAAGAAACTGGTGGTTGGTTTACCTAAGATCACATTCAAGAAGGATGCTATATGTGATGCTTGTCAGCAAGGTAAACAGATAAAGTCTAGTTTCAAATCAAAGACCAAACAATCAACTAATAGAGTGTTGGAGCTGATGCACATGGATCTTTTTGGACCAATAACTCTAACAAGTGTAACAGGAAAGAAGTATACCCTAGTGGTTGTGGATGATTATTCCAGATACACTTGGGTGATATTCATGAACAAGAAAAGTGAAACACTTCAAAGCATGCCTAATCTTTTGAAGAGATTACAGAATGAGAAAAGTTTAACAGTCATAAAGATAAGATCAGATCAGGGTACTGAATTTCTCAACAAAGTTATAAGAGAATATTGTGAACAGAATGGTGTACTACATCAACTTGTCAGCTGCTTTGGTACACCTCAAAGAAATGGGGTTCTTTGAAAGAAGAAAAACAGAACCTTAAAGGAAGCAGAAGAACAATGATTTGTGAAGCATTGCTACCTGAAAGATATTAATTTGAGCAAAGAAATACAACATGCTATACACAAAACAGAACATCAAGAAATAAGAAGTCAAAGACACCTTATGAGATCTGAATGGAAGGATACCTAACATATCCTATTTTCATCCATTTGGAAGCAAATGTTTTATTCTAAATCATAAAGTTCATTTGAAAACATTCCAACCAAAATCGATGAAGGAATTTTCTTAGGATATTCTTCGATTAGCGAGCATTCGAGTCTTCGAACAAAAGAACATCAAACATGAAGAAACAATCCATGTTGTGTTTGATGAACCTAAGTTTACTGGTATGGAAGATAAAGATTGTGAACCTACTGAGAATCAACAAGTCACTGATCCAGATTGTGTTGAAATTTTGGAAAGATTCAATGACTCGAAAGTTTCTGATACTGCCCCTGCTGAACACCCTGCTAATAATGTTACTGATGCAACAACTGAAACAGTTCAAGGATCTGCCGACCCCAGAGAAGAAACTACAAAGCAGACCTACAAGATGATGTTCCTGAAAATCAAAATAACCAAAATCCACAATGGTTAAGGAATCACCCTGCTGAACAAGTTATTGGCAATGTACAGCAAGGTGTGAGGACTAGAAGACAACTGGAAGCTATGTTCACTTGTTTTCTATCTCAAATAGAGCCTAAAGTTGTTGAAGAAGCAATTTCAGATCCAGATTGGATAATTGCTATGCAAGAGGAATTGAATGAATTTGAAAGAAATCATGTTTGGACACTAGTTGATAGGCCAAATCATGCAAATATCATTGGTACTAAGTGGGTATACAGAAATAAACTTGATGAATCAGGTACCATTGTGAGAAACAAGGCCAGACTAGTTGCAAAAGGCTATTCTCAAGCAGAAGGAATAGATTTTGATGAAACTTATGCACCTGTTGCAAGAATGGAAGCTATCAGATTATTTTTGGCACATGATGCATACAAGAACTTCAAAGTATATCAAATGGATGTCAAGAGTGCATTTTTGAATGGTATCCTAGAGGAGGAAGTATATGTTCAGCAACCTCCTGGATTTGAAGTTAAAGATCAAGAAGATAAAGTGTATAGACTCAACAAAGCACTTTATGGATTAATGCAAGCACCAAGAGCTTGGTATGAGACTCTATCTCAATTCTTGGTGGACAATGGTTTTACAAAAGGCACCATTGACAAGACACTTTTCGAGAATCAAGTGAAGGGACAAAGACTTGTTTGGTACAAATTTATGTGGATGACATAATTTTTGGTTCAAAATGATTTACTTTGTGAAAAGTTTGCAAATCTAATGAAGAGTAAATTCCAAATGAGTATGATGGGAGAAATGAATTACTTTTTAGGATTGCAAGTCAAACAAATGAAGGATGGAATCTTCATTCATCAAACCAAGTATACCAAGGAGTTGCTGAAGAAGTTTGGCATGGAAAATAGCACTAAGAATTCAACTCCTATGAGTACAAGCATCAGATTGGATGAAGATAAAGAAGGCAAAGATGTTGATCAGACATTGTACAGAAGGATGATAGGCAGTCATTGTACCTCACAGCCAGCAGACCTGATATATCCTTTGCTGTAGGTGTTTGTGCAAGATTTCAATCTAAACCTAAAGAAAGTCATTTAGGTGCAGTTAAGAGAGTTCTCAAGTATCTCAAAGAGACTTTGGGAGTAGGGATATGGTACTCCAAGGAAGGAAGCTTCAAAGTTATATCCTACTCAGATTTCTCGATTATCTTTGGATGCAAGATTGATAGAAAAAGCACAACAGAACTCATCGCTTAATGGGAAATAGACTGTCTCCTGGTTTAAGAAACAGAATTCTATTTCAACTTCCACTTCTTGAAAATTTGAATACATTGTTTCTTTGGAAGTTCTTTGTGCACAAGTACTATGGCTAAGACAACAATTAAGGGATTATGGAATTGAAGAAAAGGAAATTCCAATTATGTGTGATAACACAAGTGCAATTGCAATCACAGAAAATCCTATTTTGCACTCAAGAACCAAACACATTGATGTGAGGCATCATTTTATAAGAGATCATGTTGAAAAGAAAGATGTGGTGGTTCTATACATCCCTATGAAGATCAACTTGCTGATATTTTCACTAAGCCACTTGATAGTGAAAGATTTGCCAAATTAAGAACTGAACTTGGAATATTAAAGATTGACTGATATTCAGCAATGTACTGGAATTCACCAAGGGGATTAGTCTTTTCTATGTTGGGTGAGCTCACTTAGCAGATTAGTCATTGGTATCAACAATTCCATGTACTTATGTTTGGACAATTGAGCAAATGAGGTTGCCAAGGGGATTGGTCTTTGTCATGTTGGGTGAGCTCACTTGACAGATCAGTCATTGGTATTAAACTTCATCTTGTATTATCAATTGAACAAAACAAGAAGGAACAAGGATCAAGTGAGTACTTTTGTCGCAGAGTTGTTCTTTACCTATCGCCATCAGATCACCGAGCCCACCTCGCGAGGATTACCCTACTGGATGAAACGTTACTCAGTCAAAGTTATTAAAGTCAAAAAGCATATTGGCGGGATATTTATCCTATCTTTTATTACCATAGTTAAACCATCCAACGGTTACAAACGTTATGGAGGAGTAATGGGCCACGTGTCAAGACATATTTTACTCAAGATTAATCATGGTTACCTCAATGTACGTGCAATGACAGTTTCAACTACCCACTATCTATATAATCAGACTGTTACACAGCAGAACTCTCTACTTGCAATTTCTGCTTTATCTCTGCAAATCCTACTTGTGTGAACACAGATTTGAGAGCAATTTTTCTTCATCTTTTTCTTATTTCAATGGCGGAAAGAGTTGAAGTTCAAATCGAATCAAGCCAAAGTGTTAGAGGATATGTTGTTGATGCAAATCAAACAGAGTTGGCCATCAATATAGGTCGAAGAATAAGGAGGTTTGCAGGTTTGGAAAACAAACTCAATATCAGATTAGAAACAATTTCATATACCAATGTCATTGATTTCTGGAAGAATATAGTTGTGGAAGAAGGAACTGAAGCATTCAAGACAACTGTGAATGCTGAGGAAATTATAATCTCCTCAAGTCTACTGAGACAAGTGTTTGGTTTTGAAGAAGTTGTAGAAGGTCCTGTCAATCCTGAAGCAATGGGATTGAACAAGATGGCATTTGTGGATCAGATTAAGATAAATCAAGACACAAAATCAGTTCCTGGCATCAACTGCAGGGATATTTGGCCTGAGTACAACCTGCTGAGCAAACTAATTGCAAAGAACATACTGGGGTTGGTTGGCAGTATGGATACTCTATCCGGACCCAAGATAGAGTTGATGATAATCATCTGCAGGAGCATGAAGTTTGATTGGGCTGGTTACTTTATTCATTATATGAAGAAAGTTGCCAAGGAGGAGAAACTAGGGAAAAGGAAATCAAAGGCCTTACCCTTAGGTTTGATGGTCCAGACTCTGCTGAATCATCTGCAGGTTCCTGATCTTGAATCTGCAAACATAAATCAGTCCAGATACAAGAAGGAGATTGATTATGCAATTCCTGGACTTGATGATGATGAAGAGATTGCTGGAGAAGCTGCTGATGATGATAATGGTGGAGATGATGGTGATGCTGGTGGTGAGCAGGTTCAGCAAACTAAGAAGATATCTATCAAACCTGCTGCACCAAAGAAAGGCTCTTTGGGAAAAGAAAGGCCGGAGCTACAAGGAAGATAATCAAGTGTTAAAGCCTTCAAAGAAAACAAGGAAAGAAACAAAGACCTGATCAGCTGAGTCTGCTTTGAGGTCAAGTGGAGGTTACTGACCTGCTTGGGCTCCAAGAAAAAAGCATTGGTGAAATTCGAGGGAACAACAGAAGAAAGGCAGTGAAAAAGAGAAAGTCTCACTGTGGTTGATAAAGATGATGAACCTCTCTCCAAGAGAAGGAAGGAAATTGCCAAAAGAAGAAATATGGCAAGGAAAAGAGCTAAAAACCCAAGCTCAAAGGATCCAAGAAGAAGCACCAGAGAGAAGAAGAAGAGAAATGTTGAGGCCGAGCCCCTAACTATCATTCCACCAGCTTGTAATCAGTGATTCCTCACCAAGAGGTTATCAAACCTAATTGGAAGTGAACAGTTGTTATTGAGCAATCTGTTGAAGAATCACAGCAGTCTGTTGTACCAGAGCCTGCTGTAGAAAATATTATTGGTGAATCTACTGAAGCTGCACAGGTTGTTGTTGAGCAATTTGTTGAGGACATACAGCAGTCTATTGAGCCTGAGCCTGCTGTAGTATCAACTGAAGAACCACAGCAAATCACTGAACATGAACCTGCTGTGGTACTTGAAGAGGTGATTGAAGACTTGGTTGAAGACCCTGCAAGTTTGGCAATAATTCAGGGGGAAGAGCAGTCTGCTGCTAACCCTGCTGATGAGCGTGTAAGTCAGGGGGAACCAAGTGTGATCTGAGATGGAAGTAGTAGGTACAAATGTACAATCACGGCCTTTCTTGACTTTCAAATATCTGTAGAAGAGACCATGAATCGCTTGTTGGAACCTTTGGAGGTCAACAAGCTCACAAGTCGCTTCTCCTGAGATCTTTCATGCCCTTTGAGAGGCATGTGAAAGAGAGGAAGAAAACTGAAGATTATGTGGATCCCAAACTTCAGCAAATTGCTGATTATTTTCAATGGAAGTTTGGTTTCTACAAGAGACAAAAGCCAGCTGCTGAACCTATGACTGATTTTGAAGAATGGGCTTTTAACAAGTTGGGAGTAGAGAACTTGCTGGATCTGGTTGATACCACTCTGCTGCAATCCAGACTGATGGATCTATTTGATGAGCAACAGAAGGAGGAGGGTATTAAGTTTAGGGATCCAAGAGTTGGAGATGATGATTCTTCCTCATCATCTGACTCCAGAGGAGATTTCCCCTCCGGACCAGGAGGAAGCAGTGGGACTGCATTGATAAATGAACCTCCTGCACAACAGTCCACTGATACTGGTAAGTCTGCTGAGGGCCAGCAGACTGGAGAAATGGATGAGGATCTACAGGATCTCACCTTGGATGATCTTGAAGCACTGATCAATGAAGGAATCACTTTGAGTGCTGGTAGGCTGACTGATGAACCAAGTACATTTCATGTTGTAGAGCCTGCTGCACAAAATGAAGATGAACTGAGTGAGGATTTGGATGGAGAAACAGTTACTGATTTTAATGAACCTAGTGCCAGCTCAGAAGAGTCCATTGAATATCAAGATGGATTTGACATTGAAGGCACTCTTACTAAAACTGCCATCATCCTGCACAAAATTGGTCATGCAGAAGGTTTTCAAGTGGATAATGAGGCTATATTCAATCCACAAAGAATCGAAGAGGAGGTACAGTTCTTTGGGATACAAACAAAGACTCGCACAAAGGTTGGAACAGAGAGTGCAGTGCTTTGAGTCTCAAACAAACACTGGACACAAAGTTGGAACAAACTTTGGGTTTGGAGAGAAACCCTGCTTTTGTTGAGGCTCTTTGTGAGTGAGCCACCGGAGCCAAGGCCATCAGAGGAAGGATAGTCGACAAAGCCGCGTTGTTAATCAAGAAGAACAAATTCTTGGACTATGACTACTGATGATGAAGAATTTCAAATTTTTGGAGAAGAAGAAGTTGCTGAGGAACCTGCACAAGATCCGGTTATGGAAGACATTCTTGGTGCAATGGTAGAGGAAGGACCTCCCCCTGCTGGGAGAGATATGAGTAAAACAATGGTCATCAGCAGGCAACAGGCACAATATAGAGTGGAGGAGCTCACTGATGGATCTACCGACAAAGAGAATGAGGGAGTGAAGTGCCAGTTGAAGTGTTCAATGAGTTGAGGACTGTAAGGCATGATATGCATCAGTTAAGGACACAACTGGACAGACAGGAACAGAGATTTGAAGAACTGATGAAGATGGTGAATGAAAACAGACAGTCTGTTGATACAGTTGCTTCAAATTTTCAATCCACTCAAAATGCTGTCACTGATATGATGCTAGATGTGAGAGGCATCAAGGTTGGAAATACTGTCAAAGACAAGTTTCTAAAAGACCAACTTATTTCCATCCATGAGAAACTTGATAAGCTTGCTGATACGCCTAAACCTGCTGAGCCTACTGTTGCTGCACAACAACCTGCTATGCCTGATCCCAAACTTACTGAAAGGATCAACAGACTGGAGGAGACACTGCAATCCAGGATTACTTCTCTTGATACTAGAACTGGAACCATGGAAGGTCAAATGCATAGAGTGATAGTGTCACAGGAGGCTATTCATGGCCTTATATCCCGTTTTGTTGATGATGTCACTAAGGGGGAAGAGGGCCAATCAGCTGCAGCAAAGGAGGCTGCAAGACTCTTTGCACAGAAGAGATGGACAGATGATACAAATGCCTTCAGGCAACCTGCACCTGGCAGAGTCCAACTCACTGATGATCTACTTAAACAAAGATAAGAAAGAGTATTACAACAGAGGAGACCTTATCATGACATGGGATTTCATGAAGGTCTTAACTCTTTCTTGAGTTTGAAATTTTGGGAAGCAAGAGTCAAAGCTCTAAGGGCAAGCAATGTATAGAAGGAGTAGCAGAGGTGATAAGGTGCTACCTATTACAAAGGCAAAGGACTCACTAGATGAATTCAAGGAGTCAGATATATGAGGTTTGGATTCAGAGTGAATGACATCAATCTTGTCCTGCCCTGAAGCATGGAACTGGTGGAAACAAGTCAATTCTTATATTGATTTTACACTAATTGAGAATGAATGGATGAGTCAAATGATAGAAGAGATCGAGCCTATCAAGAGCAAGCTGAGAAGGCTAGAAGAGAAAGAGAGAAGAGACAATAGATCAAAGATACTTATTATTCTTTATCCTTGCTGCATCTAGTTTGTAATAACTCGAACAATGTTTATAATGAGATTTGACTGAATTTGTTACTGTTTTCGTGTTTTATCTTTTTTTCTTTCTTTGATTAGGTGAGGGTAGTGGCATCATCACCAAAAAGGGGGAATTGTTGGACTTATTTCTTAGTTTTGATGATGAGTGCCATACTAGCTGTTATAGTGCAAAGGCAAAAAGATGTCTAGATAAAGTGTATAGGTTTATTAGAGTTTGATTCATAAATAGGTTTGATCAAACAAGCATCAGTAAAGGCTGCTTGATTGATATCAAGCAGATGGTCTAGGTCGATGAGGTAGATAGGTCGATGAACTAGTCAGAACCTCTTGAAGACCGAGACTCAAGGTGAGGGTTCAAACTCGAGAAATGAAGGCTAAGGGATCAAACTTAGTAATTCAAGTCAAGGATATGGGATCGAATTTAGGCAAGTCTGTGATGACCTAAACGATTACATATACCTTGTGTAAAGGTCTAAGTTCCATAAGTTGGATGATGTTTGGAACTTAGTTACAATTAAAATGATGTAATCTAACTACACAAATAAAAGTTAGATAGAAGTAATCAATTTGCATTGTATTTTATATACAGCTACATGATGATCAAGAGATCGATAGGTATCTCAAAGAGACTCATAAACTCTCTTTGATGTATTACCTCGATTAATTCAAGATTATCATGGAAGATTACATGGATAAGGACAGCCAACTACCTCTGACTTATCAAGAAAATCAAAGGCTGAGATTAAAAAGACGTTGGGATGATCCATATTTTTTATCCATTGGATACAAGTCAAAGGGTGGATGATTTGCCTCAAGATCAAAAAAAGGAATTTGTCGATCCACCCCATGAATAGTGATGATTTGGTTATCGATGGGACAAATACAAGGAACGGTCACATTTGAATTTCAAATGCAGGTCACATGCATTCCTACCTATAAATAGAAGACTTTCAACTCAAGATAAAGGGATGAATTTTTGGGATAAACCTTAAGTGACAATACTAAGCTGAAAAACACCTGCCGAACTTACTTAGCTTAAGGGCTGCTGATCTAGTTATTTTCTTCAAGTGCATTCTGTGTTCAAGCTACATCAAGCATACACACTTGAAGACTGCAAGCTGCTGATTACATCATCCTAATCAAGCTCTATCAATCGAATCATTTATTTGATTCATTCTTTATTTTATAAAGAACCTGCTGAAGACAGTGAAGCATCTGTTAGGTGTGAAAGACTGTTGTTTGTGGTGGAGCTGGTGAAGAGGCAATCCTACCCTTCAAGGACCAGTGGAAGACTAAGGAGCAGCAATTCAACCTGTTCCCAGTTTTCAGTTTGTGAAGCCATAGTCATTGGTGAAGGACAAACAACTTAGGAATCTTTGTAACAGCTACATCAAAGATCTCTAGTGAATTTCCTCCAACATCACAGGAGAAGAGTGGACGTACAGGATTACATCACCTGGAACCACTATAAAAATCTGCCTACTTACTTTCTGCTTTTACTTTCTGCACTTGTTTTATTTCACTCATTAACCTACTGAATCTAGCAACTGAAATCACACACTTGCACTACTGAGTATCTAATACTTAGTATCATATTTGACAACAAGTACTAAGGCTTAATTTTGATTTAATTCCGCTGCACAAATTCAGCAAACTTAACTATCGAGACTACTCTTTTTTATCGCCACCCTCATCAAGTCTCAAAGAGACTCTGAAGTATCGCAGATCAATTTGAAGTTGCAGAATTTGTTAACTCCAAAGTTTTAAGTGTTAAGTTTATTCACCCCCCCCTCTAAACTTAACCAAAGCCTTTTCAAGGGACCAACATTTAATAATTGCATGGTTAAGGGAGTATCTATCCTAAAAAGTTGTTCATCAGGAAATGAATCTCGTATTTCATTTCCTCTTCCTTCATCATTTTCCATTCTACTTAGATGATCTGCTACTACATTTTCACTTCCTTTTTTATCCTTGATTTCTATATCAAATTCTTGAAGTAACAAAATCCATCTAAGAAGACGTGGTTTAGCATCTTTCTTACTTAACAGATACTTCAAGGCTGAATGGTATGTATAAATAATAACCTTAGATCCGACAATATACGATCTAAACTTTTATAAGGCAAATATTACAATAGCAGTTCTTTTTTCAGAGTAGTTGCATAATTAAGTTGAGCTGCATTTAGAGTGTGAGACGCATAGTAAATTGCTTTGAGTATTTTGTTATATCTTTGACCTAAGACAGCTCCTACAGCTAAATCACTTGCATCACACATTATTTCAAACGGTAAATCCCAATCTGGTGCCACCAGTACTGGTGCAGTAGTCAACTTCGCTTTTAGGGTCTGAAAGGCTTCCATACATTTATCATCAAAGTTAAATGGTACTTCCTTTTCAAGAAAATGACTTAGAGGCTTTGCTATTTTCGAGAAATCTGCAATAAATCTCCTATAAAAACCTGCATGTCCGAGAAATCCTCTCAAAGTTCTTAAATTGACTGGTGGAGGTAACTTTTCGATTACTTCGACTTTAGCTTTATCTACTTCGATACCTACTTTAGAGATTCTATGACCTAGAACAATTCCTTCTGATACCATTAAGTGACATTTTTCCCAGTTTAATACTAAATTGGTATCTTCACAGCGTTGTAACACTCGTTCTAAGTGTGATAAACATTCATCGAAAGAATCTCCATAAACACTAAAGTCATCCATAAAGATTTCTAAGAATTTCTCGACCATGTCAGAAAATATTGCCATCATACATCGCTGAAATGTAGCTGGTGCATTACATAAACCAAATGGCATTCGTTTATAAGCAAAAGTTCCATACGGACAAGTGAAAGTAGTTTTTTCTCTATCTCCTGCTGCAATGAATATCTGTAAATATCCTGAATAGCCATCTAAGAAACAATAATATTTATGTCCACTTAATCGTTCCAACATTTGTACGATGAATGGAAGTGGATGATGATCTTTCTTAGTATGTTCATTCAGTTTTCTAAAATCAATACACATTCGATATCCTGTAATTTCCCTTGTCGGAATCCATTCATTTTTATCATTTTCTTTTACTGTGAAACCTCCTTTCTTTGGTACTACTTGAGTTGGACTCACCCATTCACTATCTGATATGGGAAAGACTATCCCCATTTCTAATAGCTTAATAACCTATTTCTTAACAATGGTTTGTAAATTTGGGTTGAGGTGGCGTTGTGGCTGAATACAAGGTTTAGCTCCCTCATTTAGGATGATCTTATGAACGCATATCTCAGGGCTAATTCCTTGAATATCTGCCACTATCCATCCAAATGCTTTCTTATAATTTCTTAACATTCTAAGTAATTGGTCTTCTTGTTCATTAGTTAAGGTTGATGAAATAATAATCGGTAGTAGATTATCAGTTTCAAGAAAAGCATACTTAAGATTTGTAGGTAGCGGTTTCAACTCCAGATTCCTTGGTGGATCTTCTACTGAAGGTTTTAGAACTGGTCTTTCTAGTTCTAATTCCAAATACTTATGCCACGGATGTTTAGAAAACAGCCCCTTATCAAGATAAAGGATCACTTCTTTCATTTCAAGATTATCATTTCATCTTCTTTATAGATAGATAATGCTAAACATTCCTCTAGCTTATCTTCATAATCTTGCAATTGATCATCACAGAGTGTAGATATCTCATCTATAAACGAACACGATTCTGGTGAATTTTATGGATGATTCATAGCTTTGAAGATATTGAAGGAAACTTCATCTTCGTTAACTCTTAGTATCAGTTCTCCTTTCTGAACATCGATTAATGTTCTTCCTGTTGCTAGAAATGGACGACCTAGTATAATTGGCGCTGAATATCCTTCTTCCATTTCCATTATTACAAAGTCTACTGGAAAGTAAAATTTGTCTACTTTAACCAACACGTCCTCGATGACTCCCTTAGGATGTTTAATCGATCTATCTACCATCTGAAGGGTCATTTCAAAGTATTTGTAAGCTCTCCTATGCCTAGTTTCTTATAATCCTCATAAGACATGAGATTTATACTTGCTCCAAGATCACATAGTACTTTCTTAAATGTAAATCCTCCAATCTCACATGGGATTGTAAAACTACCGGGATCTTTAAGTTTAGGAGGCAACTTATGTTGAGTCTTTATGAGCATTCTTCATTAAGGCATATATTCTCATATTCTTCTAACCGCTTTTTGTTTGATAGGATATCTTTAAGAAACTTTCCATAGGTAGGCATGTTGATTAGGGCTTCGATAATGGGATATTGACATGAATATGACGAAAAGTATCAAGGAAACGAGAATACTTCTTATCGCTTTTATCTTTCTAATTTGATCCTTAGGTGGGTAAGGTAAAGATTCCAAATCTATAACCTTTGGTTCTGAAGTTATACCCTCTTTTCCTTTTTCCTTAAATCTTTGAGCATTACTTGTTCGCCATGTTTCATTCTCATACGATCTTTTCTTTGAAGCATCTTCTGTATCGATTTTCCTTTTTTCGGTTATTGGCAAATCTTCCTTCTTTTCTTCAGTATTGTTTTCTCTAACATGTTCCTTAAATAAGGTTCTCAGGTCACTGTCCATTGGATTTTTTAGAATCCTAGGAGTTTTAACCCATTCCTTATTCTTACTTTCAGGTTCAACTTTACTATTTTGTTTCAAGAAATCTTCAATAATTTCTTCTTTTTCATCAGTAAATTCAAGTTCAACTGAGGTTTCCATATTTGTCTCAATTTTTCCATTTAAATCATTCCCTACTTCATTATCTCCTGAGTTTTCTGTTCCAGTATCTCCACAAAGTTTTCTACTTCTCGTAATAACAGCATTTACTTCTCTCGGGTTTCTTTCGGTATTACTTGGTAATCCTCCTGGAGGTCTATTGTTTTTACGTTCTCCTTCTCTACTCAAATGATCTTCCATATTCCTTATTGATGCTTCTATAGTTCTCATTCTAGTATCATGTCCACTCATGGATGTTTTCAACGTACTCATATCCTTAGTGACTGTCCCTATAGAAGTTATCATAGTTTATACATTTTTAGCTTGAGTAGAAACTACACCCATCATATTTTCCATTAATTTCTCCCATTTATCAACTCCTTCAGGTTGAGTTGAACTTTGAGTGACTGGTATACTTTGAGTAGTATGTTGTGGATACGATCTAGGTAATGATTGTAGGTTCTGATTCGCGGTATCTCCTTGATAAACTTGATTACTATATGACTTCTTATATTGAACTGGATACGGTGGTTGTCCTTGCTTACTAGGGTTTTTAGACCAACGATAAGTAGGGTGATCTCTTCTAATAGCACTAAACGAGTTTGAATACGCGTTGTTCAAATTCTTATGCTGTTGTAAAAAACTCACCTCTTCCCTTGAATATCCTTCTGGTTCTTCTTTCCCTAATGACACATTATCATGATTTGAGTAGTCATTTGTTAAATTATTTTCCAAGTTAGCATTCTTACTGGTTTGTAAGCCATCAAATTTCCTACTTAAATTCTCCAAGTGTGCTAGAACATCCGTATTCGATGTACATTCTCCTGAAAATGCTACTTTTCTTGTGCTAGAACCGGTTTCCCACATTCTGTTATTTTTGGAAATCTTTTCTATGGCATCGTAAACTAATTGGGCTTCACTCATCATTAAAGAACCACCACATGCATGATCAACGTGCTCAGACGTGAGTCTTTCCTCGCCATTTACTGACAGAAAAGTTGGATTTGCATATCTAAGGAATAACCATGATCGGGACAAGCTCTTAATAGTTTCTTAAATCTCTCCCAAGCATTCCCAAGCGCTTCTTCGCATCCTTGTCTAAAGTTAGCAACTTCGACCTTTAACTCCAAATTTCTACCAGAGTAAAATATCGCATTAAGAACTCGGTTTGAATCTCCTCCCAACTTGTCAACGAATGATGTGGGAGTGACATAAACCAATCTCGTGCTCTTCCTTTTAAAGAAAAAGGAAACATAGACATCCTTGTTAATTCACGATGAGCACCTTGACTTTTGGTCAGATTACACAATTCTTCGAAAAGATAGAGATGATGATGTGGATCCTCATCATCTTCTCCTAGAAATTGGGCTCTGGTGTCAATTAAACCAAAAAGATGAGATTTTATTTCGAAATTATTCGCTCCTTCATTTGGTAAACGAATTGGATTATTAGTCTGGTTTCTTCTTACGGTCTCATCACAGATAGGTCTCGGGTTTGGTAGGTTAGGATTATTATGATTATTCCGGTTCCGATTTTGATTATTTCTATCATTAGGATTTTGATTATTTGGTATTGGTGGATCCTGATTAAGGTTTTTTCCATGTCCTTGGGCATGTACAATACCTTGTTCAGGTGTTTCATCACTGATTTCGGCCATTCTCGTTTCTCGATTTGATGATGATTCGTCAGGATTTCCCTGACTAGTATGACCTCATTTACTCTCTACTCTTAACTGCCTTTCGTAAGTATTTATTTCAGGCTTATAAGGAGTGAGTGGGGCCTTACCGCTTCGGTCATCAACTATCTCGAAATGAAAAATAACTTGATAAAGACAGTAAAAATTGGTAACTTACCTACAAGGTAAGTACCAACGAAAAATAAAAAGAAATGTGATAAGAAGAGTGTTGACTTATCCTCGAGAATTTTGAGCTAATACAAGTAGAAACCATTCGAACACAATGAATTAGCGTCGTGTCCCCGGCAACGGCGCCAGAAAGCTGACGTGGCCTTTTCTAGTGCTATTCCAGTCCTTAACCGACAGTGTATCGGGTCAAACTGTAGTGCTAGTATGGTGAGTCAGGTGTCGAATCCTCAGGGAAACATATGGTAATTCATAGTGTGGCTAAACACCAAGAAGCTATTATTAACTCAATCTAAGTCGCAATTTTTCTTTTTTCTATTTAGTAACCTTAAAACAGTAAATAAATGCATAAAACTAAAACAGATATATATAGATACAAATATATATATATATATATATATATATATATGCATATAGAAATACAAATATATATATAGATATAAATATATATAGGTACCAATACAATATATAAGATATAAATACTAGTAATATTATTAGAAACTAGCCAAGAATATGTCACTGAATCAGTATCTCTTTTTAGTAGAAATAGATGTGCTTGATCTTTCCTTAATTTAAGGTGAATCAATTATATGTGAATCGGTGTATTCCTAAGCTAGACAACTCCTCCTCACACGAGCGTATGAAATTGTCATATGTCAAATTGTCATCAGTTTAATCTCCACAACTGCCCCATGCTAATCTCGCTTAGTCTCGAACAGTACCGAGTACAAATCTACCCCGGATAAAAGAGGTTATTCCGCTTTGTCGAGGCGGCCGATGTTATTCAAAAGGCTCAGGTTGTCAGGCGGATCGATTTAACTTTCCGGTGTTAGTTTCAATTAAACCATTGATTTTAACATTATTATAATCTTGAACACAAATTTAATAAGATTCATCTTTCCCAAGACAAATCTGCCCGGGTAGGAAATCGGATTCCGCTTGTCACGCTTTCACTCGCCAATTTTACCCTCCGGTTTTTCTATCCTTTATCTCATATCCTAACTTCTCCGGTCAGTTCATCATTAGGTTATATATTGCGATTCATCTTGGTTAATTACGTCAATCCGAATATTATCAATACGTTGCAAGATAGAAAAAGATTCATTATAATCGATTTTAATTCAATTTTAACATAGTCATCATCTATTTCCCTAAAAGATAAACTAATTCAATTTCATATCTTGGCTAGATATAGAGTTAGCCTAATATCATTATAACTAATAGATAGATACTAATAACAACAAACAAACATAAATACATTAAAAAGTTACCAGATTACAATTGTACCGTCAGAGCCGTATTCTCCGGAAATAACAACTCCTTTAGCAACAACGAGACTTGATAATCCTTCTAAGTACTAAAACGATACTTATACTACATTATTATTTCGACAGAGTGTCGTTTACGGTATTTACAGAACTACAAACTAGATTAAGATAATATATATATATAGAAGTGATATATATATATATTGGTACAACTCCATCAAGCTGCAAATGAGGAGTATTTATAGAGTGGATGTCAAGGCCGGCGCGGGCCGGTGTAGTACCGGCGCGGGCCGGTGCTACAGTGGAGATTCTCTCCTGACAGTCCCCATGTGCTGGTGGCAGAGAGATTCCGGCTCGGGCCGGGTTTTTTCGGTTCGGGCCGGATCTTGAAAAATATCTTTCTTCCGTTTCTTACTGTTTCGGTTTTAATCCTTCAGTTTTCCATCACACGTACCCTGAAACAGTCAAAAACACGAGCCACAGTAATTTTGATCATAAAAACTATAAGTTTTACTAAAATTATAATGATAATATCTATATATAACGATTTCGATTTTTATGTGTTTTTAGATATATTTTTATAGAATTTATATGATATTATCGTAAATACGATATAAAAAGTCATATAATATGGTTATATTTTTATCATACATCAACTATGAACCATATTGAATCACAAAATACACAAAACAAAAATTTGGAGATCCGCAAGCATTGACCGGTCAACCGACTGCCGGCAGCAGGTTGCCCTGCTGCCGCCGCCAGTCGGCCGAGCACCACCCGTTCTCATTTTTTTCTTTTCGTGTAGCAATTTTGCAAATCAAATATCTTTCATCTTTTAATTACGTGATTTAAACGATAAAATTAACTACACAAAATAACATGCTTATTGCTTAAGCTCGAAGCTCTCTCTGATACAACTGTTAGGAAATCTACGCGGGAACGCAGCGGAATTTAAAAATTTATTTCCTTTTAACCAGGATCGACTTCGTTTAAGCAATAAACAAATAAACTAGTAGACGGTGGTTACCTTGGTTGATCTAAAAGATCGATGCTTTGACCGTCTAAGGAGAGTAGTTCTGCATAGAACCGCCCAAGTGTTTGGCCTCTACCGCTAGTCCACACGAATAGCCCGCCGGAATCCTGTCATGTATTGCTATTGGAATCCGCCCAATGGTGCGCATGAATCACCAATTTGCATTAGTGCAAGCACACGCAGGCACAAGTATTATTTATATATCAATATCTAATATTAATATTTGGTAACACTACTAATTAAATTGCACAATCCAAGTGTATCATTTATACACATATGTGGCGCCACTTATCAATATAAGTGTATTTAATTAATCAACATAATTAATATCTTGTATTATATTTATTCATAATAAATAAACACCACCATATTAATTTACCACTTAACCTTTATAGTACAAGATAAATTCTTTCCTAATTTGGTTATCAACTATAACCACATTTTAATCCGGCTTGATGTTCTTATGTGCGTGACCCGATTGGCTTCCGAATATGTTGGCCGTAGACACAAAGTGCAAATTACAAAAATTCCCTTCACGCCTAACGATCACGGGATAGCGTCTAGCAACACACCGTGACCCCCAATCATCAGAAGAGTCAAATGTACTGACTACTACCTTTTATGTGAAACAGTGACCGTGTAACTTACAATCCTATCGCTGTAATAATATCCATACGGTCGTACGTCGAGTGTCAAACATTAACGACCGTATCTTATAATCTGGCTATCAAACTCTCTAGAAGTAACTCATTTACTTCCACTTTGCAAAGATTCACGAGAGTAAGACATTCCTTATAAGAAGGCCATTTTGGATATTCGATCCCAATAATAGGATACGCGATTCCCGGAGGACCAAACATGTATTCTCTGCATGCTTCAGTATCACACCCAATCAATACCGCATGATCGCCCCATGGCTAGGGGAAATCTCAATAGTGTCAAAACATGATAATCCACACCGTGATGCCATGTAGACTCCGGTCCTAAGGATAATTAGACAACCGTCATATAGTGTGACACCTATCCGTGTAGGTGGGTCAGTCTAACGTAAGCATTCTCTAATACACGTCCACGTACAGTCCAAGTGTCTCTACACTTTGATAGACAAGATCTATCCCTGCCTTAAAGACATAAGACATCTAATACGTGCTAGCATGTTCATACCATCAATGCCCTATTTAATAGTACATCAGCCTACTGACATTTAAGTATCAAACTTATTAAAGTGATTAGAGATCTCATCAACCATAATCGCCTATCATTGTTTCTCTACCATAGTTTAATACTTAGGACGTTATCATATAACAATTGAAAATTGGTTCTTCAAAAGAACACATTTATGAAAACAGAAAAGCCATTCAATATATGTATAAACATAAAGAAATAGTAGAAATGATCCGACCCAGTCGGATCCGGTCCAACCCGATTGGGTTTAGGACTTTATTTCAACACTACTCATCGCAGCCAACCCTACATCCTCAGTATGACTATGCTTGTCTTTCCACTAGAAATATGCCCCATTTAGCTTATCCCGCCCGGGCAAACCTATACTTCGTATAACACTCTACCTCACCGCCACCTATTAACACCACCACTCAAACCACAGCAAACTATCAGCCCTACTACTCAGCTCCTCCACCACCACCTAACCAAATATACCATCCTTACAGACCACCGCTTGACACACATATGCCACCTCCTCCACCACCAACTACTGGGTACCCTACCGCTTACTCCCACTCGCACCTAGACCCTTGCAATATGCACCGTAACTCGAATAGGGAGGAATATGAGGAGGCATGAAGGTTTTTAAATGATCAAGAATCAGCGAGCTTAAGCAATTTGATGGTAAGAGACAATTACTATTGAGGCGGATAGTTGGTTGAGGACGGTTGAAAAAGCTACAAGCGGATGAGGTTACCAAGTGAATAGTAGGCCAACTTGGCCGCCTCTCATTGATTGGAGCAGCCCAAGAATGGGCGATATGATAGAGGATATGAGAGGAATGATTGAAGATTGGGAAGAATTTAAGGAGCCTACATCGATCGCTTTTTCCCTACCGCATTGAGAAATGCTAAGGCTAGCGAGTTTCTTTTCTTATGTCAGAGAGATATGTCGGTAATTGAGTACCAAAGGAAGTTCTATGAGTTGGAAAAGTATTCCCCCAACAGTATTGCAACTGAGGAAGCTAAGATTGACAAGTTCATGGAAGAGCTAAATACGGACATAATGGATAAGTTGATTGGCAACAGGCCAGATACTATGAAGAACTTGATGGACACATGTTTGAGCATTGAGATTTATAATGTGAAACCGAGCATCACGGTAGGTCTGAAAAGGCCTTTTAATGCAAGTCAGAACCGCAGGCCAGCACAACAATAGAACTACAGGAGGGCTCCAACTAGACCGTCCGCCCCACCAGCAGCAGCGACACCGCCTTGCCCTAAGAGTGGCAAATCTCATGTTGGAGAGTGTTGTGTTGGCACAGGAGCGTGATTTCACTGTGGTGATACTGGTCTCATTGTTAGAGATTGCCCATTGAGGAGGAACACTCAGACTCCAGCATCTACAGCTTCTAGGCCACCCTCAGGGAAAGTTAGCCCGTCAGGACCTACCAGATGAGGTAGTCGTCACAGGTGCTTTTTAAAAGTTTTTGGTTCCATTTAGTATGTGTTCTTGAGGGTGCATTTTCGTTGCTTGAATACATGTTGTTTTCCTTGCCTACTAGGTTATATACAAGTAGGAGGTTTACTTGTGTCTATTTTGTTTGACATTGGTGCTTCAAAC